>JANAVB010022594.1:1835228-2069670 GCA_029216955.1 Iris pallida
ATTAATTAAACAGCATAACCGACCTTCCGGCGGCTCACTACGGTGGTTGGTCCGTTCTTTATCATTTTATTTATAGTGCATCATAAAGAAATATTATTAAATTTGTTTATTTATTATAGTTCTACTATAATAAATAAGAGAAATTTTGAGTGGCACCCCACTTTTGTTTACCATATTTACGGTGCACCCTACAGTTTTACAATAATGTAAGGTACCCCCCACTTTGGACGGAAACCGTCAATTTTTTTTTGTGACCAAAATACCCTTGGCTCATTCCTCTTTCTTCTTACCCATTCCCCCTTTCCGCCTCTGCCGTCGCCGCTCCCAACCCCTCCCCGTCGCTGCCGCCGTTGCCGCCGCCGCTGCTACTGATGCCGCCGCCAGTTCTGTGCCCTAGCCACGCTTGTCGCCGGCGATTGGCTTCCACCACCGCGAGCACAGATCCAGAGCTACCGCACTTGTCTGGACCCACCTCCCCGCTACCACACCGCCACCGTCACTTTCAGATCGGAGAGTAAAGCCGCCCAATCGTCGAGGCCCTATCCTAGATCCGCTCGCCCGTTCATCATCGGACTAGCCTCGAGCACCGCCTTTGAAGTCTCGAGCCGCCGTGCCCGGAGCCCTATGGTCATCCTCGCCCCAGCACCAGCGGCGACGTCCGTGCTTTAACCGCGCCCTCTCCGTGGCAGCGCCACCCCACCTCGGAGAACCGCTCCGCGATCACCTCTGGTGAGCAGCTCTCTCTCTCGAACTCCTCTCGATCTTCTCCCTTCTTTCTCCCTCTTCCTTTGCTCGCCTCCATTTCTCTGCAATAAGAAATTGTGAGGGCAATGGTGATTATGTGCTGTTGGTGGTGGTGATTATGATGGTGCTGGTGAAGGTGGTGGGTGGTGGTGGAGGAGAGAGGGGGGGAGAAGAGGAGGAAGGGGGGAGCGGAGGCACGCCGGCGGCGGGGAAGGGGCACCACGGGAGATGGTGGACATGGAAGAAGACGGGGTATTTTGGTCAAAAAAATTTGATTAAAGGAGTTGACCGTGAATTTTTGACGGTTTCCGTCAAAAGTGGGGGTATCTTACATTATTGTAAAATTGTGGGGTGCCCGTAATATGGTAAACAAAAGTGGGGTGCCACTCAAAATTTCTCAATAAATAATTACTCCCTAAACTTTTAAATTACTAATTATTTGATACAAATACTATATATATGAGTAAATTTGTCAAAAAATTCAAACATTGTACTAGAAACAATCATACTTCTCTACTCTTTATAAGAAGGCTCAAAATGTCTTAGCCATTAAGTCATATATACTCACGTAATTAAAATTCGTAAGATAATTAAATTACTAAATATTTAATTATTTAATATTATTTAATTATAGTCAAACACCATTAACTCATGGGTTGAAATGAATTATTTTTTGGTTGGGTTCATTACACAGGGTTGTTTATTATCAAATTAAATTTATTTATTTTAACAATTTTTTTTTTACGTGCGAGCAATGGACGTGCACATTACTACTAAATTGTAATTATTTTTTTTTCTACCCGATGAATTATAATTATGTCAAAAATATAATATAACAAATTTTTTTTTTTTCGATGTCCGACGTAACACACGAGACTTTGTGCATACTGCGTTGCATGCTATTTTGGTCCACTGTCCATAATTTTTACACACATATCTGCCTCCTCTGCGGTTCTTCCGTGACTGTCCTCCTAGCTAAGGAACCATAAAGCCATTTGAGTTCGGTTATAACAAAAAACCTAGAATCAAGATTTGTATATTCTACCATAATAACTGACAAAGTTTCCAAGTTACTTGTTTGTTACATACTAATATTAATAAATTTGTCAAAAGTTATATAGTTTTAGTGACAATTACAAACATACCCCTTAACCTGCCCACAGAACACGGACTTGCTACCAGAAACAGAAATAAACAATCATCGTCTCCCGCAGAATTTAAATATTTCCCTTTAATCAACAAATTAACTAATAAAGCAATCGTCAATTACTCCTTCCTCGCCGTCAAATATTTTTTTATTCTCCCTCTATAAATCTCCCCAATCTTCCATTCCATTCTCACACAGATCTCTCTCCGTCGAGAAAGAAGAAGAGAAGAAGATGCAGATCTCCTCCTCCTCCTCCATTTCTAGGGTTTCGCCTTTCTCTCTCGAGAGGAGATGAAGAGAAGAGGGCGGCCGAGGGAGAGCAATGAACGGAGGTTCGCTGGGCCTGAGGACGGGGAGCTACGGATCTCTCAGCGGCGGCAACGGCTGTCCGTTCCCTCCGGGCTCCGGCGGCGGCACCGGAGGAGCGCGACATTGCCGATCCAGGCGGCCGCGGCCGTGTTCGGCTCCGGCGGGAGGAAGAACCCGAAGCTGTCGCTGGGGGGTCCAAGGAGCGGAGGCTCTCGTGGATCTGCAAGGTCGCGACCCGCCGGAAGATCGGCATGCTGCTTCTCTTCGTCGCGTCGGCGGCGGTTCTCCTCTCCTTCATCACCTCCCTAACTAAAGGTCCCCCCTTCCTATACGACTGTTCGAGTTTGGTCGAGTCGTGCCCGTGTCGGACACTACATCCCGAAACCAACACTATGGAGTAGCTGCGCATTTTCTTTAAACTATGAATCGGGATAGAGAAAAGTGGTTGCTTTTTTTATGGATAGAGAAGATTTGAGGGGTTTCAGTCGAGGGATGCTAGGAGTAGCGGTAGATCAAAAGTTTTAAGTATAAGATGTTCTGTTTGGTTTTGCACAATGGAGATCCATTGATGTGATGGTTAGGAGTATTTGAGAGATTGCAGATGGTGCTAGGAGTAGAGGAATGCCAAAAAGAAACATCATTATTAAGGCTGTAAGAATGTAGTTGAGTAGTATTTATAGAATTTTAGAGGGAAGAAGAGGATTAATGTAGCTAGCTGTAAAGATGCTTGAGACCCTTTATCTCCGTGAGGCCCTGTTCTCTTACTCCTTAGTTTGTCTCTATTATGATCGATAGGTTTGATGGTTCGGCGGACTTTGGGTATTCCGTAGAAGGTACGTTAGGATAGAGGTATATGAAAATAACATCATATTAAGGTGCTAAAAATGAAGTTGAGTAGTATGCTATATAATCGAATGGAAGAAGCTCAATGTCACTAGCCATGAAGATAATAAGACGCTTTATCTCTTTAGGCAATGCTCTTAATTTGGCTATATGAATCTGAATCGGAAAATGCTGGTTTCGGCACTGCCCAGCCAGCCAAAACTAATTGCTATCATGTTTGAAATCCTGAAAGTTCATCCCCCCCCCCCCCCCCCCCCCCCCCCCCCCCCTCCAGGGAAGTATTAAGCAATGACTTCTGGTACACCTTTGTTGTCATATTTACATACTGTGCCACTAAGAATACTTTCATATGATTTTCTACTCTCTCCCCTCGATCTATCTTTGATTTAGGTATCATGTGGTTTTCCTAGTAGTGCTTACAATATTTGTTATTCAAGTTGGATTTGTTCATGTGAATCGTAGAAACTGAAATGTTTGGTAGCATAAAGATGACTATTTTGACGTTACTTGATCTATTTTCTACATAACCAATTATTTCTCTTTGTATTTTGTTGGATTCGCTTAAATCTTAACTGTGTTAAAATTGGTAGTTGTCACAAAATTGGTCAAACTTTTATTATGATTTTTATCAGACATGGATAGACAGTTGTATTGGAATCCGACCCATTTAATAAACAGTTTAGTTCGGATCAAACAGGTCATCCCTTCACCTGAACCCACAACGTATGAATGCTGCAAGGTCATATATTTTGGAAAAAGAAACTAATTGGAAGATGTAAAGCTGTTATTTTTGATGTTTTATTCTGTACTTATAATAGTACATCTCATTGTATAAGGTAGTGTGCTTGCTGTTTCTATTTTTGTTCTTCAAAGACTACCGGTAGTTGTTCTGTTGGGATTTATGGCTTTGTACTCAGAATAGAAAATAGTGGCAACTTGATCTAGTTACTTTTTCCTTATCAATTAAATGAGAACAACGAGGGTTCCATGCTTACTCACTGAACCCATATTATATTACCTTCTCTGAGGTAAATTTGCTCATATTTTCCCTTCTAATGATTCAGTTTCTTTATTCTTTCTATGTATCATGGTTGTGCCGGCATAATTTTTGTTAGTAATGGCATATTGAGACTTTGAATAGTTTATGTTATTAAGAAAATTCTGTCCATCTCATGTAGTACCAGAACCAAGGGATTTAGAAGTGTAACATAACGGACAGATGCACATAACTCCAAGCAGATCCTTAGCTTGTCAGGTCAAGGAGTTTATTGTCAAACTGTGAAATGTATATCTGTTCATCCATGCATTTTAGGATTAATGGAGCAAGACAGAATGGTTTTGGAATTTGTTCGGGTTGTGCATTAATACTAATAATATTCCTTGTCTATGCATTTTAGGATTAATGGAGCAAGACAGAATGGTTTTGGAATTTGTTCGGGTTGTACATTGATACTAATAAATATTCCTTGTCTAGTTAAATTTTTTAGTTGTAGATCATTGACTGTATCAAATTTTGTAAAATATCAGGTCTATGGACTTGTTGTTCTATGTTAGAATGCGTATATTGTACATTCATTTACCTTTACTCTTGTTAGAATGCGTTTAGTGTAGATTCATTTACCTTTACTATTGTTTCTGTTGGGAATATTATTTCTACTTTGATTTAGCAAGTTTTTTGTGTGTGTCTATTTTCGCTTGTTTCAGATGAAGACCAGCAAACAGGCCTTGAGACTGCACTAGGTTATTCGGATCATGTATGGAACTTTGTCAATCCTGATAGAATATCATCAAATTATCTCATGCTCCCCTGGCACGTGTAACAGAAGAAAAAGGGAATATAAATTCATTGATCAAACAACCATCTTCAAGTAGTGATAATGAAACCAATGGTTCTGTCCCATTGGTGGTCAAAGTTCCTCGACAACATCCTTGCGAGGGTTTCTCTATTCCGTCTCCTACTCCACTTGATAGGAAGCGTACTGGTCCACGCCGTAAGTTTAGGTCTCAAATAATTATCTATCGATGTATAACATTAAATTCTCAGTTTTATTGTGGTGTTGATTGTATACTTTACCTCCTCTTTTTAGCATGTCCTGTTTGTTATGTGCCTGTGGAGCAGGCCATGGGTTACATGCCAGCTTTGCCATCAGTATCACCTGTCCTAAAGAATTTAGCTTATGTTTCTGAAGAGAACTTACAAGCAGACGAAACAAACGGTGGCTCAATTTTTGGAGGGCATCCTTCATTGCAGCAGAGGGAAAATTCTTTTGATATAAAAGAATCGATGACTGTGCACTGTGGGTATGGTTTTTTGGGTCAATTTGTGGTCCATAGTGTGATCAGTGTCTTTAACTACTTTTACTTAATCTTTGTGATCTCTGTCAGCACTAGTACTTGTACATATAATATCTAAGCCAACTATCTTTATTATTCATTAGGTTTGTCAAAGGAAAGAAACCTGGTCAAGGGACTGGTTTTGACATAGAGGATGCCGATCTTCATGAGATGGAGCAGTGCCACGGGGTGGTTGTAGCCTCAGCTATTTTTGGTGAGAGCATTATATTACTGCAAAGAGTTTCCATTCGCTGCTGTACTTTTATTTTGGCTTCTTTCCAATATGTGTGTGGTTTCCCTTACAATTACCAGGAAATTATGATCTTATGCAACAACCAAAAGACATTTCGGAACCTTCAAAGAGTACTGTTTGTTTTTATATTTTTGTGGATGAAGAAACTGAAGCCTTTCTAAAGAACATTTCTGCTCTGGACAACACAAAAAGAGTTGGTTTATGGAGAGTGGTGGTGGTTAGAAATCTTCCTTATTCAGATGCAAGGCGTAATGGAAAGGTTCCTTTCATTGAATATACTCATTTTTTCAGTTAACCATCATTGAAAATATCCCATAAGTAGTAACCATCGTTGTACAATTGGCATGTAAAAGAAATGATAATGGTACTTACTCATGCATATGGCAATTTTCATAGTAGCCATGCTATCTATGAACTATTGCTGTGCTGGATTAACGTATAGCCACCATGACGTGCTAAAATGTCGCTTATATGGAATTTGAGTAAATGTCGACATAAACATCAGGTTCGGCCCCATACATGTATATGGCAGCCGACACAAACCATAATGGGTAGTATTTGGTTTTTGTTCAACTTGGGATGCTATCTAATGAATAGAATAATTAATTTACCTAATGAATGTTATATAGTTATAATACTTCGGCATGATACATATATACTACAACTATTATGATTACCTAATGAGTAGCATAATTTCTGTACTTCAGAATACGTACATGTACTATAACTATTCAATAAGAGTCTGGAACTACAGAAAATATGACTATGCTTACATGTGTATTTTCTGTGACATTTTTTCTGCCTGCATGTAGTGTTAGATTTGTTTCGATGTAAAGAAGTATTAGAAGTTAGAACGGTTCTGATGCCATTGATTTTCTACAGGTTCCAAAACTTTTGCTCCATAGAATTTTTCCGAATGTTCGGTATTCTCTTTGGATTGATGGAAAACTTGAGCTTGTCAAGGATCCCTATCAAATTTTAGAGAGGTATGTATTTTGTTAGATTTATTTTCTGTTACTTTCTGAGTAATTACCAACTGTAGATACCCTTGGAAATGAAGGAAAATCTAATTATACAACATTAAGAAAAGACATTGCAAAAAAGACATGCCTCATGGTAACGAAGGAACATATCCAAATGATGATCATAGATGCAATAAGAATGTTGGATGGATAAGATGCAATACAACTGACGAAAGGATATGAAGAGTGCATTAGTGGGAGGTTGGCGACATCATCTGAAGATAAGACAATAATATATCCCTTAGATGGTTCAGACGTGCAATGGTGACTGATTGGTGCACATGTTGTGAGTGACAGGATTGTAGCAGCAGGAGTAGCAAGGACAATAGGACCAGCTATAGAGTTAAACCTAGTGGATTGGGCAAAAATAAAGGTTATGCTAATTTCTAAACTTATTGAGGAGATGGCTTTTATTGATATGAATGAAAAGGATTAATGAACACAAAACCAAAATTTGGGAAATTGGGATAAATGCTTTGTTGCTATTGCTGTTCTTTTATCCTTATACTCGTATTTGCAGGCATCACTTGTATCATCATATTGTATGTCCACGATTTATTCATCATCCTCTTGCCATTTGCAATTGTGCATATGATTTTAAAAATAAACTATAATCACGAGGTGAAAGCTACCTTCATATATAATTTACTAAAAAAAAGGGCGTCCAGTGCCACGAAGCTCCCGCTACGCAGGTCTGGAAGGGTCGAGATGTTATATATATATATATATATATATATATATATATATATATATATATATATATATATATTAGGTGTCCTTTCTCCAAACCGAACCGTGGCTATATAAGCCACCCAGCCGTTCGAGGGGGAAATTCGAACCAAGACTTGTGCTTGGGTGCGCCCGCCCCCACCCCCCCCCCCCCCCCCCCCCCGCACTACCACTAGGCTAGTGCCTTAGGGGGAGATGTTTTATATATATATAGGAGTGTCTGCCTTCGTGATTCAAACTTGCATCCTCTGGATGCAAGCAACAAGCCTCACCGTCGTGCCAGCCAGGCAATGCCCTCTTCATATGTAATTTACTGCTCTGCAGAATCAATTTTCCACAGTGAATTTGATGAATACTTTTTGACGTTATTCCTTTTCATTCTTTGGCTCAATGTGTCGTAAAGATGAATAAAATCCCGTATAGCAAATTGTATCATCATACCTTTTTGTCTGGACTCTTTTTAGTCTAAGGAAACTTGGAGGTTCTCCTTGGTTGCTAGAGCTTAAACTGCAAAGCCAAAAAGTAGGTCTACCTACTAGCCAAGTGGCCGTCCAGGTTCCTATGGCATGAACCTATCATCTTCGTAGATACATGGCTAGGTATCTGACACCATTGTAGAGGGTTGATGTTGAAAACCTGTGTCAATTCTTTTATGGAGAATCCTTATGCTCCATAGCCAAACACATTTCTGATTAGAGAAGACTTGGATGATACTGGAGTTTGACGAGTGTTTGAATTTGTAACAAAATATATGTATTCAGTTGATCTTTTAATCTCTGTAAACTGCATAAATTTAACTCTTGTGGTATCATTTTGTAAGTGATAACATTGAACACAATGTTTGACTAGAAACTGTTTTAATGCCATACGTAGCTGAGCCTTGCTTTTTCATTTTATAGCTTCAGCTAAAGCCAACTCTTTTTTCGGGTAAAGGGTGAAAAAAATTATTTAGAACTGAAAGAACAATCTTAGCAGCACTGTATGATTTTTGAGCTTTTTGGTATCACATAATCACACCATACTGGTTCTTGACAGCTGAAGGCATGCAGGACATAGATCTTGCTCAATCCACTGTGCTCATTTATTATTTTATTTAGTGGTAAAATCGGGATTTATATAATAACACTATAACAGTTGAAGATGATCTAAAGAGAAGAACCAACAATATGTCAAAATAAGATGAAATGTTACGATTAGACGGTCTTAAAGAGGTCTACTTTATATAAAGATGCTGGGAGGGAGGATGGAGGAAACTTACAGTTAAAAACAAGCAGGGGAGGACCAAGAATTTTGTGTGAGGGGGGCTTAAACCCCAAAAAGGATTTGATGGGGGGAGAAAATACCTCGAGTTAAAATTTAAGAGGACATTGAGGATCGAACTTGGGACCTCTTGGTTAAAACCAAGTACACTTACCAACAACATTGCAACTTAGTTGTGAATTTGACTTATATATGTATAATATGAAAACCGAAAACACCGCCCCTGAAAGCAAGGACTACATTCATGGGAGGTCACCATACATTCCTACTTAGGCTGCAGGTGTGTTGCACGGATATGAATATGATACAATACGAACACGACACCATTTTTGGTGTGTTCTAGTATATTTTATAGTATCCCTGTATCATCTGATACATATCGGACACCTATAGTGATACAGTGTGGCTACGGTTTTGGAGTATTTGTGCTTCCAGGCTTCCTAGAGATGGAAGGTGTATCTGTCTTCTGCCTCATAAATCAACAAAAAGACATTAGAATGATAACTTGTTGGAATTGGGTGAAGTGCTTGAGTTGGCCAAAACTAGTATTAAGCATTGATACTTCAAAATTAGTGCTATATCATATTGTGTCCGTGTCAGATAGCCACACAAACATCCAAAATACAACAGGACACTCTAAAATTAGTGTTTGCGTTGTTGTGTCCATATCATTTTGAATTGTAATTTTTGGCCAAAAGGTTAAGGGAAACCAATGTGTTTGCTTAACTAGCTTTTTGTTGAGTATAATCTGTTAGTTATCTAGCTTTATGGATTTATTTGTAGAAAGAAATATTCAGATGTTACCTTGGATTTTTATTTGATTCAGATCTACCAAAGAGGGAGAACCCATAAGCAATACTTCGTAGTGAGGTGTTTGTGGATTTATGTAGAAGTAGAACACATGATATGGTGGAGAAAGGAACTTCTTCTCATTTTGTTCTCACTCTGTTGGCAAGATGAAAAGTTTATAATTTAATTTAAAGTGGGAGTATATGGCTGCCCCTTATAACTTATAAGAAGCCAACTATATGGAGATGATTCATCTTCAGTTTACAATCGTTAGATTCCATCCAAGAAAACCCCTACAACAAAACCTAGGTGAAACCACTAAAGATAAACTCTAAGCACAAGATACATTGGAAATTCCGGAAGAAAATGATCAAAACCTGCTTACTTCCCTTTGTATTATGATGTTTAAGGGCTTTATAACAATGATAACTTCTAGAACATACAACACTAACACCAGTAACAACAAAGCCTGTATCCCAAATTTTTTTGGTTGGCTGTTTGAATTCTTTTCTTCATTCAACTCTGTTCAGGGCCATGTCCTCTGTAGCATAACAAAAGCCATATCCTTCTTTAAAACTTCAATCCATGTTTTTTAGGCTTACTTCTAGTCCTAGCGTCTCTAACTACTATTTTATGATTTTTATCACTCATCCTTACGGGAGCATCTATTCGTCTGCATTGTACATGTCCAAAATAATTCTGTAGACAATATTATAATTATTATTTTTGATTGTTTCTTGTATCTAGCCTGTTCTTGTATCTCATACTACTCCCTACAAAACCTTCGGATACTTCTAACAATACTTCAAAACTTTCCTGTTCTTCACCAACCTTGGAAAATGTTTCTTGAAACTTCAATTAGGGATTTTTACTTCAAAACTTTCCTGTTCTTCACCAACCTTGGAAAATTTTTCTTGAAACTTCAATTAGGGATTTTTACCTTGGATATAGCTGCAAAACTCTACTTTGTACCTTTTATTATTTTTGGATTTGGGTCTGTATAACTTGTTTAGTAAGTTACTGGGTGGAAACTGTTGGATACAGTTAACGGTTAGGTAGGTGGTTAAGATTTTCTTTAAATATTCCTATATTCCTATTTTTTAGGATAACAATACTTCTTCCCCGATATATATATATATATATATATATATATATATATATATATATATATATATAAGAGTGTGTGTGTGTGTGTGTGTGGAAACTATACATTTCAATAAATAGGTATTCTAAGAATTTAGGATTACGACCTGCCGTATTTGAACCGGCGAGTTAAGATGTTCAGGATAAAAGTTAGTCTTTTTGTCTCTCATGATCTAGATTCCATTTCTTTGCTTGGTGGCTGTCCTTAGGGGAGTATAGAGTATTTAGTAGTTTTCTTAGAACCATGGATATGTTTTATGTAGGAAAAATTGATTTTGACGAGTAGGAAAATTTTAAAGCCGAATAACTCTTTGATGGTATGTGAAACTATCACACTATCCAACATTGTGATAATTTGGGGGGGGGGTAGTCAAAATGGGTTATAGAATAACATGATTGTGATCTCAAAATCACAATCAAAGTGATATCAAGTAAAACACAGTGATTTCACAATCGATGTGATTTGTCATTGTGATTCTTGACTGGGATTTTAATCATATGTAGGCATTATCAAATGCTACTAGATATTTTGCACATCAATTCATATGATATTAATTCTTTTTATTGAAATTCATTGCTTCTCGCTCTCATGTCATGGACCCATTCCTCAGTTATGGGTCTAGTTTTTGACTCTGGTCTGCTAACCGGTCCCACGCCGAGAAAGTTAGAGAAAGGAAAATAAAACTTAATAGGTATCCATTTATACATCAAATACCTTTTCTTTCTCTATTTTTTCGCAAAACCAAACACAACGAAGGTGTCGCTCCAGATCTGAGCACCCATGAACATATAACAACATACAATGCAACCAAATTGACGCTACACTTAAATTAAACAATACATAAGGACAAATGTACAAGCCACTTTTCATTTCAACCAAAACATAACGAAAACAATATATGGATCTATGTAAAAAAAAACCAAAATCAGGTTTCATCCAATCAATCATGGAACGGAGAACTTTATTTTCCCTTATCTCTCTAATCAAATATCTAGCCTAAGTGATGTTCGAGTGAAAGTTAAAAATAACCATAATGTCTTGATTGGTGAAAAATTGTGTGTTAGGTCTTACCCCCAGGGACAAACCTTTTGTAGGCTCCAATCAACAGAACGAGCAATCGATTTCTAGTACTCATCAAACAAACTGTCACATTGCTCTATTTGCTGGTTACTAAAATGTGCTTTAATTATATGTGGCTTGATGCTCTTAACACGTTCTGCCTTCGGAAGTCTGAATCTTCTTTGGAGGACATGGGACAAATGATGTTTGATGAAGCATATAGAAGATTTTCATGGTGGCAACTTGCTTTATCATTATCCTACTTTTACAAAACCATGTTTTAAATCTTTCAGGTTCTTATGGCGGAAAAATGCTACTTTTGCAATATCGAGACACTACAAACGATTTGATGTATTTGAGGAAGCGGAGGCTAATAAAGCTGCTGGGAAGTATGACAATTCCTCTATTGATGACCAAATAGAGTTCTATAAGAAGGAAGGTCTTACTCATTATTCTGAAGCCAAACTTCCTATTACCAGTGGTGAGTACAGGATCTTGTTTAGTTTATTTATTATTAACAATGAAATATGAATTGTGTGTTTAGTGTTTTATTATTATCTGCAGATGTTCCTGAAGGCTGTGTGATCATCAGAGAACATATTCCAATTACCAATCTTTTTACCTGCCTTTGGTTCAATGAAGTTGACCGTTTCACTTCAAGGGATCAACTCAGTTTCAGTACCGCGAGGGACAAAATAATGTCTAAAGTAGACTGGACTGTCGACATGTTTTTGGATTGTGAAAGGCGTAACTTCGTTGTTCAGGTATACTTCTCAAGCTCCGTCTAATTATGATGATTACTATTTAGGGGTTTTCCCTTTGTGTTTACTGAAACAACCGGCAGAAAATACCAGGAAAATGGATCCTATATTTGTCCTCTAGGTTTCTGAAACCTCCTCATGCAGTAGTAGTGAAAAAGAATTGCACCCCCCTCCCCCCCCCCCCCCCCAACATCTCCCGAGCTCATTGGTACTGAACATGTGTTTCATGGGGAAAGATAACTTGACACGCCCTTCACAAAATAAGGCCCAAGGATCTGATTTTTGGTTCTGTTTCCATTGCAAAAGTTATGTAGTTATGACTGTTTTTTATTTATGATTGGCAATATGCAGGCATACCACAGAGACGTACTAGAGCAAAAACTTGCATCCCAGAGCCCCCCACCACCGCCTATTGTTACTAGGGAACCACGTGGAAAATTCATACGTGTAGTTCCTGATGGGGCAACAAGAGTTCTTCCATCAAAGAAGGTACCAATGAGGCGCGGGAGAAGAAGACACCGTGCCAAAGGTGCTACCAGTGCAAGGGACCTCACCACATTTTAAAATTTTGCTTTTTTTTTTTTCTTTTACAATTTTTCTTCTTACTAGTTTGTTCAGGTTATTCATTTGGGGTTGGAGTGCGGGGAGGAGGTGGGGGTGGGGTGGGGGTGGGGTGGGGGGTGGGAACTATTTATAGAGACTAAAGCTCTAAATTCTTACAAGCAATTATCAATAGTTATTAATCATTTTTGTTGTAAATAACCATTTCAAGATGAATAATATATGTGTTGCTGTTCTCCCCCCAAGAACCTCATGTCTTATATGATACGAATTCTACTATTATATGTAAGGTTTTATTTCTTTCTGCTTGATTCAATGGCTGTTTTTCTTTGCCTGAAATTCTTCTTTTCGTTTCTTTATATCTTTTGATCCTGACAATCTTCTTTCCGGAGTAGTCCCATATTTAGGCAGGATATAAAATTCAGGCACCAGTGGAGAGTTCAGAAGATATCTGGAACGTAACAGCATTTGTCCACTGCCAGTTTCTTTCCAGTGTCTTTGGCAAGTGAGGCGCAATGGACGCATCGCTAGCAGGCAAAACTCAGGTAAAATGGTGGCAAATTATTTGACTAGACATAATTGCTACAATTTTTAATATCTGCACTCGCCTATTCTTCTGCATTGCATGTTATCAATCTGATAATGTGGCCAGGTGAGGGCATACTCCTGTATGATTGTATCTGGAAGAAAAAAAATAAAGCCTACTACTTGCAGTCATGCACTATTAGCTTTGTAGTACTAGTTTTATGTATACTGATAAGCTGTTGACGTAAAAGTCTTGTTCATTTCATCAATTAGCTTATATTAAAAATTAACATGCCGTTACTTGACATTCCTTGTCATTTGTTTAATTAGATTTCTTATTATTACAATTATATATATCACTCTCTCCCTTTATAAATACTAACATGCCAAAGCCGCTGATGCAAATTACTTCAACATCCCTCATTTTTTTTTCCTGAGGTTGTTGTTTATATCAATTCTCATAGAATCTATGAATCTTGAAGCTTATATCGCTCTTTTTGGCCAACATTTTCCTTCTGATGTCAGTCAATATTATTTCGACGCCTGTAAAAGTTGCCTCTAGAAAAACCTAAAGCAATTGGCCCTGGAATGAGTGATGAATCTCTTGTCAATTATTGTGATTGTTTTAATAATAACAATTGGGGAATTTAAAAGAAAAAGAGATCGGAAATAAGAAAATGGATCGAACCTGTCATAAAATCAAATGAAGTTTGATGATTGGACTATTATATCCGGAGCTTGATTTCCTCGCTGAAACAACAAAGGATTACCAACATTATTATCCAAAGATACGCAGTATTTATTTTGGGCTTAGGTTAGGGGTGAAGCCGAAATTCGAGATGAGGCTGCTTTCTTACTCTTATTAGCTTGCAGTGCTTATGCTAAAAACATGCTTTTACGCTAGTTTATACTTGCAACGAAATAAAAGGAAAAAATAAAAGAAATATTAAGCTGTAAGTTGTATGCGTTATCAATTTGCAACTGTGGCTGCTGTTGTTATTGCTTCGAATAGTTCTGTTAAAAGCATTCTTATACTTCGAACATCACATCGTAAAGAAACTTCTGTTTGTTTGATTTTGTCATAGGTCCGTCCAACCAGTGCAGCTTAGCAGTGGTCTATTCGACCGCTCCAGCAGTCTCAGTTTCAACTTGAACTTTTCAGTGATCTCACCACTTGTGCAAAAATCTGAAAATTGAATGGTTTGTTCTTCGTCAAAATCTGCAATGATCGTATCTGGGATAAGCACAAGGCCAAAGGGTAGGATTTCACAACGTGGCATTGATGAATGGTGAGTCCGT
This sequence comes from Iris pallida, assembly GCA_029216955.1. Classification (NCBI taxonomy): domain Eukaryota; kingdom Viridiplantae; phylum Streptophyta; class Magnoliopsida; order Asparagales; family Iridaceae; genus Iris; species Iris pallida. The sequence continues at coordinate 1,850,008 of JANAVB010022594.1, forward strand.
CCAATAGTATAATAACATATGATAATATCTTACTATTTTTGGTAATCCTATCTTAATAATATTTGATAATATTTGTCAATTGTTTGATTAGTTTTTTTCTTCTTCTGATATTACCTGATATTATCATGTGTCATTATATCATTGGACGGATTCACCATTCATCACTATCACGGTTGTGAGCCCGTATTACTAAATAATTTCTTCCAACTCAAGAACTATAAGTGTTATATAAAGAAGCTGTCGTCTAACTTGGATGTGTGGTTCTCGTTCATGGCACCAGCCGATATCTCAGGATAGCCGGTGTTACTGTTATAAGCACGGAAATTTTAGAGATGCTGTGTTTCATGCTGCCTTCTGTGCTTTATGTAAAACCCAAAAAAAACTAGATTGTAGTGGGTTGCTATCTTCGACAATGATTTTGATCCAAGTAGTGTATACTCTCCTTGATTGCTTTGAACTTCATCAATGTAGAGAGAAGGGTGTCCAGAAGTTGAGAAATAAATGGATTCCAAATACTCTGACAAATCTCGACCATTGGCATGTATTTAGGCCAGTGTTATTGGCACCACACTTTCATCTTTGGGGCTTCTCAGGTTGAGGGAAACACAACTTACTCTATTATATCCTTTGGGACAACAAATCTCTCATCCATCTCACCATAGAGGAAACCGGTCTTGACGTCCATATGGACTAGCTCTAGATCCAAACATGCGACGATCCCTAGGATCAGACGAATGTATGTGTTCTCACCACAGGCGAAAAAGCACCCTCGTAGCCTACTCCCTCTCATTTTGTGAACCCTTTTGTCAACAAGCGTGTTTGTAGCGCTGTATGCCACCCTCTCGTTGGGACCGATTGATCTGATATTGATGTTATGCTTCAACCAGGGACGGAGCCACCTTAGGGCTAAGGTGGGGATCCAGCCCCCCTAAAAGAATTTGGTTTCACATAAGCCCGACGACGCTTCAACCCAGCTCATCCTAACATAGCCCACCGTAGGTTGAATTTCCAACACCACGGACTCCATAAAAAAATAACTCGATCTACCGAGCTCGAGTGTCTCTTGTGGTTACCGAGGAGAGGTATAAGATCCCGGCTAGATGGCAGAAGATCAGTGAATCGAGCCACGGGGACGTATTATTCCTTCCATTTATTTGATGGAAGTTGGGGACAGTGGACCCAACATACATGCAATGCTGCATACACTAAGTCCCGTGCGTATCCGGTCATCTAAAAAAAAAAAAAAAAACTCGGATCCCAAATCCTGGATAAGTGGCTACAATACTACTGCATGTACTTCCCGCTTCGAGGTTAAATTCAAGACAGTAGTAAGTAGTGTTTGAACTGGAGACAGAGACGGATAAACGAATGGGAGCCAAGGAAAATGACATGGGACGTACTGAAAGAGAAAATTTAAATCGGCCGCGTATGGTAGCATGGAATGGAATGGGAACCCCCCTCCCCTCCCCTTAGCAGTAGGACACTAGACCCCGATCGAGTATGTGGGGGTTCCCCTAAACTAAGAGACGTCACCTACACGGACCCCTGTACAAAAACCCCTCCCACTCTCGCTCCATTGCACACGCTCCTCCTCCTCTCCTCTCTTTGCTAAATTATTATTAGAAGATAATATCTTTTCTTTAGTTCCGAAACATGGTTGAAAGTGTCGCCGACAGAAGAAGCGAACACACTTCTCCGTCGCCGCCGCCGCCGCCGCCGCCGCCATCGTCCGCGGCGCAAAAGCGCGCGCGTAACACCCGGCACCCGACCTACCGCGGCGTCCGCATGCGGAGCTGGGGGAAATGGGTGTCCGAGATCCGCGAGCCCCGCAAGAAGTCCCGCATTTGGCTCGGCACCTTCCCGTGCCCCGAGATGGCGGCGCGCGCGCACGACGCCGCGGCCATGAGCGTCAAGGGCCCCGACGCCATCCTCAACTTCCCCGACCTCGCCTCCTCCCTCCCCCGCCCCGCCTCCCTCGCCCCGCGCGACGTGCAGGCGGCGGCCGCCGCCGCCGCCGCTCTCCTCGCGCCCCCGCCGGCAACGGAACCACCGCCCGGCGGCTGCTCCGACGGCCACCACGCGCTCGGCGATATAGTCGAGCTGCCGCGGCTCGGGGCGGGGGCGTTCGACTGGGCCGAGTCCTGCTCGGAGTTCGAGCTCGACGTCCCCCGCGAGCCCTACTATCCTCCGTGGGACATCGAGGATGACGCCGACGACTTCTACGGCTTCGCTGTACCGGACCCGTTGTGTCCTTCGCCGCCGGACGACGACGTCGCCGTCCTTTAACGTATAATTCCACAATCTTTATTTAAGTCTGGTGTGGTGTGGTGTGGTACTTAGTATAGTAAGCTACTCGGTTGGTGACATTTAAAATGCGTACGTACGTACGTATGTACGTATGTAAATGCAGCTTCCTTCAGCAGCAGCAGCGGCGTCGAAGTGTATATTTTGGTTCAACACTTGGGCGCTTGCACGCACATTCACTACTGATGAGAGAGAGAGACTGAGAGAGAGAGAGAGAGAGAGTGCGAGTGGACTGCAGTCCATATCGCTGCTGGTTTGTCTTGTGATATTTTTTTTTCTTTCCCTTTTTCATGTTTCTTTTCCATGATTGTTGTACGTGTACAGTCTGCCACTTTTCTTTATCGAGTACGATTTTGTTGCTTCTCTTGCTCTTCCTCTTGGTCTCCATTGAATGCTGGTCTACTGCCATTAATATTGGTCGATAGATTTCTCTGTCACATATTGCAAGTGGTACTAAGAAAAGAAAGAAAAGAGAGAATAGATGACTCAATTGGACCGGAAGTAGGTGTAGTAGCAGTGAGAGCGGGACATGAACCGGGCTCATGACATTTTGAACTTTGGAAGACAATGCCATGTTAACTACTTCCTTTCCTTGCTTATGTTTGTGATTTATTATGATATATAATGGTGATGTTAATTCTTTCCAAATGTTAGGATCGTTCAAATCTTGTCGGCTCGAAAAGCAATTTTCTTCGTGCATGCCTACTTCACATTATAGGATTGATTTTATTTTTGTTCAAGGGATTGGCAAAATGTAGGGACGACAAGAGCCCTAAAATTGATCACCTTCACTGTTTGTTTTATTTGCAATAACCCTCTTTGGAAGGATCAGAGTCCTTTGCAAAGGGTAGAAACTCCGTTGTTGTCTCGGTTAATCCTACCGAAGGCCCGTGAGAAATCGAAATTGGAGAGCACTCAACTTGGGTGGTCCAACTCCCCCCCCCCCCCCCCCCCCCCCCCCCCTCCTTTTCCTTTTTCGGGATCTTGATTTGATTTGTCATGTCCAAAATTTTTTCGTCCCACCGAAACGGATCTGCATAACCCTATACGGATCGGAATTTTGCTAGAAACTTTCAGAGTCTTGTAGAATATTGATGAAATGTGGTGGATTCTTCTTCAAAATTAATGAAGTCTCCATAGCTTTCTCGATGTTCTAGAAGCTTCCTTGGAGATATCTAGATCCGAGAATATTCTCTATAACAATTCCTTGAATATGCTAGTTCCAGAAGCTTCTTCTAAGTCCTTCGAGGCATTGTAAGTAAGTGAGAGGCTCATTTGTTAATTTATCACCACCCAAGAAGTTGTAAACTCTATAGTATAGTGATGTTTTCAATATTCCAATCTCTCTCTCTCTCTCTTGCTCTACACTCCCCTTAGGGTCTGCCTGGCAATTGTAGGAGTAGCGGTTATGACGTATTTTTAGAGTACCGGTTATTAGCGGTTATGAGAGGTCCGATTTTGGATGGTTTTTATGTAGCAACTTTTAAACCAGTCCAATCCATGTTTGTTAATTCACTTACGAGCGGTTCTGAAAGTTTTTTACACGAATAAATTTAAATAGGGAATAGTATTATTAGCTATAATTATATATTTTTGGTGAAAATATAAATGGAATCAAATAATAAAACCTCTCAATACTCACTGAATTGGGGTATTTATAAAACCACCAAAAATTACATTACATCGATTTTGGAAAAAAATTGAGCCGACCAAAACCAGTGCCTAAAAAAAAAACAAGGATTTTCATAAACGTTCGGTTCAAAAACACCCCAGAACCGGTGAAAATATTGTTACCAAGCAGAGCCGTAGCGATCTAGCTAAGTATTTGGGAAAGACTGACACGGATCTTCGAACAGGAAGCTTGTGCGTTGTACGGGACGAAGTGTAGGTAAAAATACAAAGACTGGAGAAATAATTAGGAACAACATCCAACTCATAACAAGAATTTGCTCATGAATGCATGCAGTCTTCTGGTATCTATCAGTTGATTCCTCCATACCTTATGCTTAATTGTAACCTTAATGTCGATCAGGTCTAACATTTGCATGAACCCGGAATTCTAAGAGTGTATCAAACCAAAAGAGAAACTTTCAAAGTGGACAAAATATGAGATGACAGGCTTACCAGGCCTCTGATATCTTTGAATGTCATCACTTCCAAATTTGTTCAGACACCAAGTCCTCATCCGGTGGTCGTCTTGTCCATCAGCTATCAAATTTTTGCAGACTCAGCAGACACTCATCAATCGAGACTAGAGGGGCTGGGTCATTCTTAAAAGCGATCGACTACTGATTCGTTTTGCTCAAGTGCGTTTGATAACTTTTGTATAACCATGTCATTGATTCTGGACTTCTAGCCAGTCTCTTTATGACATCATTTCCTTGAACAGTTCATGACATAAAGAGCATCTCCAACACTATTGTCTTGTTAACTGCTGTGAGTCTTAGGTGGCTCCTATGTGGCATGAGCCACAAGACAATGTCTTGTTTATGTAGCAAAATTATATCTCAAAAGACAATGAGATAGAAAAACTCTCTCCGATGCAAAAGTATTGAGGAGACAATAAAAAATATTTTTTCCAACTTCCAATGTAACTCTTCCACTTCTTCAACTTTTTTTATAAATATTTCTATTCATAATTGATGATGTGGAGACAGTCATTGTGCAGTGCATTGTCTAGATCTAGACAACCAACTTCACATTCTCCTTGTCATGTCAACTTCATGTTTTATTCTACATTTGCATTGGAGAAGAATTTTTGGAATGAAAGTTTGTCATTCCTATGTGGCAACCATTTTTTTCTAAACTCACAATAGGGTTGGAGATGCTCTAATATCTGGAGGAAGCAAGCAATAGCCATATCCCTTTGGCGAGAGGAGGTAGACTTTTGATAATGAGGATATCTAACTTAGCAGTGAGAATATTCATTGGGGGTACAAAATCTTCATTATGGCAGAGGTATCAGGAACTAAAAACAACAAAAATTCTAGAGAAACTCGTGAGTTCCTTTTTTTTTTTTTCAAACTCATGAATGACAAATCGTTAGATTACATGAATTTCATCCATTGTAAGTTCCTAAAAAGGTAAAAACCTAGGTAGAAAAATTTATTCACATGTCATAACCCTATTGTAAGTTTCCATTTTTGAGTTTCTATAGTCGAATTGTACGAACAAACTGTTAAACTAACAGCTGGAAAACATACATCTCAGTCCTTGATTTTTTCCAAGAACCTAAAAAAAAAAGGACCTAAATGCAAACATATTGCCACATGTCATAACCACATTACAAGCTCCTATTTGAGTTTCTGCTCCTGAAAAATCCAAAAAAATGACAAAGAACAAGGTAACAGTTGAACAATTAATGACAATCAAAAAACAATTCAGGTTTAGACAATTAACAAAGAGTTATGCGATTTGGTCTTTCATTTGGGAAACATTAATTCCTATTGATTTTCCTTTCCGATGTTTGGCAATGCCAAGGAATTTGAAAAGGAAAGTGAATACTTCAATGTGGGAAAGTGATTCCTTCCTTGGATGGATGAAATCACTTTCCCCCCTAATTTTCCTTCCATTGGGAATCACTTTCCTTTCCTCCTCAATTCCTTGGACACCCAAACATAGGAAAGTAATCACTTTCCTTTCCCAACCGGGAGATTCCGCGAACCAAACTGAGGCCACAATGTAAAGAAGGTCTCATACAAAAAAGAAACCAAACTTATGAAAAACAAGGCAGTTGGAAGTTCACATTAAATCATGTCACAGAGGTAAAATGGTCTCAAACATCTGAGAAGGTTACAAGTGTTCATGCTTTCTTTTTGCAACTTCTATACAAATTTATCATTTTGCAGTAGAAGTTCAGACTTGCGGTAAGAAACCCACAACAGATTTTGGCTGACAATGTACAAAGGCTTTACATAGCAGCAAATATTTGAATTTGCATTGTGAAATGCGTATCGTAAAAACATGAAAGAAAAGACGATACTCATGTTTGTGCAAAAGATCATGTAAACATCCAAATTTTGTTAAAATTAGCGACTGGATTACATTTGATACTTCGAGATACAAAGCAAACAGACCACGGAACAGAGAAACAATTTGCTGGCCTTGATCGTCCAATTCTTCCTGCAACACGATCACATAACACGGTGGTTTGAAGCAAAAATGATGATTAGTTACTTGAAGCACCCCAAAGAGTACAGGCAAGCATATCCAAGATATACACTAAATAACATCTGCCCTTTCTCCCTCATATGTATCAAATGCCAGTTCACCAAAACCAACCTCCACATATTGACTTGAATGGATTTTAAAGTGATAAAATTTAGAAATCAGGAGCATAAAATAGCATATTACAAGTTTGGAATTTTAGAGTTGGATCTCGTAAAGTTTTGTTATGATAGTGCAAGGCGCCAACTTTGAATATTAGGTCCAAAGGAGCTTTCTGAGTCCAGGAAAGGCAAATGGAGCAAGATCAGTAAATATTCATATCAATAATTGGCTAATTCACACTATTAAGAATATAACACACTTTGGGCTATATAGTAGATGTTGATAAATTTAACCATGAAGAAGATTCACTAATGAAATAAAGAAATGAAAATAATATGCAAATGTCATGTTGACACTAGTCACTCTCGGAGACCACTTCTAATGTCAAAGGATTCGGTAAGTTCCATGAGACTGGGATAAGGCATCCAATTACAACATAAGAATTCTATCATAGTTTGCAGTATGGAGTAACAGACCATGATTCGTCTAAGCTTCTTGTTTAAATTATACTTATATATATTGCAACACAGGCTTATCTAGCTAATTATACTAGGAAATAAATGAAAACTAATTTCATAAACACAGGCAGTAAACACTATACAATGACAGCTTGATAAATTGAATCACGAAAAGTAGGGCGCTGGTCAGTGGTCATAATCAGCAAGAAACCACTTTTTCATGGTATAATGTGTCAGTGCATGCACACTTTGGATCCTCTTAAATTCCGCCTTCCATACGGAACAGAAAAAAATGATAACATGTCAAGGGCTGAGATTTCCACATTTAGGTTTAATATATGTTTAAACATACATCCCGAATGAATATATATACAAGGACTCACAATTACCTTGATTGTCTAAATTATTATACATTTATAGCCCCCCGTGTTTGTCCTACAATTTCATTTACATGTTTCCCACAAATCTGTTTAAGGACATATATAAGTGAATATTCATGATATAGGGGTGAAAACAAAAAAAGGGTAGTTGATGGAGAAAGATCATGGACCTTTCATATTTGCTGTTTAGTGTATACACGAATCATAGATAAACCCCAAAATATATGCTGAGAGACGGAGCACTCATAAAATGAGAAATAACTTCTTAACCAAGAAATTCTGAAACATTATGAAGGCAGTAAGAGGATTCAAGTGTTTGGGTTCACAATAGGACTCACTGCTAGTCCTAGGAATGGGAAACCCCAATTGACTGGATCCCTTCATACTCCATAGTTGTTTGAGAACAAAGTCACAAACCTCTTTCCACCATTTTCCATTCTTCATCATATCAGGCTAACATCTACAATGGTTAAACAATTTCAAAAATTACTTTCATTAAATTCAGGTTTATATAAGTACACACACATAAAACCTCCCAACTATACAGGAAAGAAAAAGTAAAGAGAAATTGCATGTTAAATGAGATGATGAGACATTTCCACAGGACAAATGGAGGATTTAAGTTTCGGTACAATAGTGGTATGACTAAACTAATTGCAAGTCCTCAAAATATGCCTCCACCCTCCCCCCCCAAAACACGCACACACCCCAACTGGCTCGATAAATTCATGGTTGTTTGATCAAAAACCCTCTTGCTTATGAGTAAAACTTTGATACCGAAGGGGGTATCAAAGTTTTGATACCCCCTATGTATGACAAGTGGCCCCCCCCCAAATATTTATGTATATATATATATATATGTTTACACATTTTACGAAGAGGAAGGGGGCCCACATGTCATACATAGGGGGTATCAAAACTTTGATACCCCCTTCGGTATCAAAGTTTTTTCCTTGCTTATTCTCCCAAAGCTCTCTCTCCCAAAGCTGATCATCACCAATAATCTCTTTTCATCGTCTCAAATTGCTAGGTAGGATGAACATATTTTTCAAATTGATGTCAGATCATATTACATCTGTATCAGATATATATCAGCCACTCCAACATACACTAGGGTACGCTAAAATTAGTCTCATGTCCTTGTTTTTTTAGTGTCATGCCCTTGTTTTTTTTTAGTGTCATGTGCTTGTTGTCATGTCCCTATCATGTCCCTATCGTGAGGTATCTTATTTGTACTGAGCAATACAGTATGCAAGAAAAAGCCATGATCATAGATCAAGAATAGTAATGCTACCAAGCTTTTCTAGTAAGCTAAGTGTAGAAACCACCAAAACTAGGTACCTCCGGCGTAACATCCATGTCAAGATCTGTAGTATAAAAGACAAAGGACTCATCAATGGAGTACATTAGAACTCCTTCGGTAGTGACTGCTGCCCAAGATCTTCCAGTTGGAGCAATTTTCAAACATTTTGTCCGTACAACAGGCCGTCCCCGGTTGGGTAATGCTCCAGGTCGATCAAAGCCCAATGTATCTCTTTTTTGTTCATCAATTCCTTCTTCCACATCACTGTTCTCATCATCAATTAAATCCAGTGGACCAGCCAATGTCATCTTCTTAGAGTTCAGGAAGTCAAGTACCCCGTCTAGAGAGATTGCGAGTTATTTGAAATCTGCGGAGTAAGACCTGAAACCACATGAAAAAAATCTTAATTGCACTTAGATGCCTGTAACCACTACTAGAATACTAGAGAGACATTATGTTATTGCAAGAGCAATATAACCTTGTTGTTAATAAAAAAAACAAATATATATATATATATATATATATATATATATATATATATATGTGCAAATGACCTCTAGCCTAGTGGTTAAGAGAGATGCATGCGGCCCAAGTGGTCAGGAGTTCGAGCCCCAGTGAAGGCGAGTTCGTTACAATTACCCATTGTTTCAAAAAAAAAAAAATATATATATATATATATATATATATATATATATATATATATGTGTGCAAATGACCTCTAGCCTAGTGGTTAAGAGAGATGCATGCGGCCCAAGTGGTCAGGAGTTCGAGCCCCAGTGAAGGCGAGTTCGTTACAATTACCCATTGTTTCAAAAAAAAAATTTTATATATATATATATATATATATATATATATATATATATATATAATTTGAAGCAAAGTAAAAAACCATAAAAGAATCTCAAAAGCAAATTCAGTTTCTGGAATTACAGCTGTCCCAATCTTTTAAAAGATTATTCTGCATCAAAATTTCATATGAGCTCAAGGTAAAATTCAGGACTTCTCATATCCAATGAATTTGGAGTTGAAGGTATGTGAAACAACAATAATGAAAATTCAGGGCACCTAATTTTTCTCTTTCAAGTGTCCTCATGCTCATATTTGGTACAGTGGAACCTATAAAGACTTTTCTACAATCAGGATGTGTCCATGATATGGAAGATACTAATATGAATGTGACTAAGTTTGACTTTGAGAGAAATGGAGGAATCTATGTACTTGTATTGCAACTGATGCTACTTCATATAAGCATATCCAAAACACATCTTTTATTGTTACTAGTAAGGAGTAGCTGCCGATACTATTGTACAAATCAAGAAAAAACGCATGAATCAATAATGTACCTAAAAATTTCAAGACAGATGAACAGAGTATCTGCAACTGATCAGTTAAGTCTATTGATAATTCCCAGTAAGGTATCAGTCAACATAGATTCAGATGCACGACTCATCTATTCTTAGACTCTGTCCAGGAATAAAATGTGCAAACGTGGTCAGAAGAGGGGCGCAATGCCCTGGGAGTTTTAATCAGATAAGGAACTCAAGGTCGTGTGGCTGCCCACCACACCTACAGGACGAGAGAAACATAGTATTATACAGACGTAGGTAGAATTCTAGTAAAAGCCACAGTTACGAGCAGAGTTGTAAAACAACAAAAGAAGGAGATGATGTAGAAGAAAATATAGACGGTAAAGGTCTAGGAAGCACAAACACTCCAAAAAAACAGTGTCTCCATGTTGTGTTGGACACATTGGGGAACAACAGTGAAAATCCAAAATACAAGACACATACTGGGGATGACAGTGAAACTCCAAAATACAAAGGGCACGCCGAAACACATGTTGGGTCCATGTCACCATGTCCATATTGTTGTGTTGTATCCGTGCAAAATAGGTAAAGGTAGCAGGGAAAACGGAGAGAGATAAGTAGGCATCAAGAAGAAACTGAATAGTAAGAAAAAGAAGTGTGAGGGGTCCCAAACTTTGCTAATGCTCATCAACGCTCCCTCTGCCACATCTACTATCCCTTCGCAGCCCTTTAAAGGAGGATCCGTGCAACTTAGGTATCCAATAAAGTAAGTAGTAGTGAAAAAAAATATAGTAGATAGAACAATAATAATAACTGCTGAAAGGACATACCAAACCCATATTTTAGCCCATAAATTACTCAAATTTGTTCCAAATTACAACAGTTAACCAATGATGCAGGTTTAAGAGGCAAATGTATATTGGCATCGCCTACCTCAAAATCCTTCCTTTTCTTTCCGAAATCCCTCTGTTCCGACGTGCCCGGAGAAGGAAGACCATCCAAGAAACTCCAGGTGAAAATAGATCCGTCGCGAGAAATGCTGTAAACCCTAAGGGTCTGCTTGGTAACGGTGTTTTCACCGATTTTGAGGTGTTTTTGAACCGACCGTTTATGAAAACCCCTGCTTGTTAATTTTTTTGAGGCACTGGTTTTGGTCGGCTCAAAAACCTCCCAAAATCGGTGTAATGTATTTTTGGGTGACTCTATAAACACCCCAAATCAGTGGGTTTTGGGCGGCTCTATTTTTTTATTCCATTTATATCCTTACAAAATATATATAATTATAACTACTGATATCCTTCCCTATTTAATCTATTCATGTAAAAAAAAACTTTCAGAACCGCTCGTTAGTGAATTACCAAGCATGGATTGGACTGGTTTAAAAGCCGCTACTTAAAAACCACCCAAAACCGGACACCTCATAACCGGTACTCTAAAAATACCTCATAACCGCTATCCCTATAATTGCCAAGCAGACCCTAAAAATGCTACCAGTCTTCTTCTCGATCGAGAAGAAAGCGCCGACGACCGGCTCACGGTGGCCGACAAAGATAAAAGGCTTAGTCGACGGCTTCCGCCTCTTAACCGGAAACAGCCTGACGCTCAGATCCTTCGACGAGGCGAGCAAGAACTCGGAATCGGGGGTCCAGTCGAAGGCCGAGCAATCGGGGAGCGTGGTCTCGAGGTGGAACGAGAAGAACTCCTTCCTGAACCCCGGGGACCGCCAGACCTGGATGAGCTTGCCGACGCCCAACGGCCACGAGGGCCCATCGGGGGAGAAGGAGACGACGGTGGCGGGGGGACTTGAGGGTGATGCGGTGGAGAACCGCGCGGCGGCGGAGGTTGACGAAGGAGGCCCGGCCGGCGTGGTCGACGGCGAGGAGGAAGGTGGAGTCCGGGGGTGCGGCAAGAGGGGAGATGTTGGAGGAGGCGTCGAAGGGGAGGGTCAAGGTCTGGGAGCGGAGGAGACCCGGTTGCCGACCGGAGAGAGGAGGACGGAGTCGCCTGACGACGTTTCCTCTGCGGTAGGGGGCGCCGAGGAGGTTCTGGAAGCGGAATTTCATGGTGGGAAAGCTAGGGTTTTTGGCGGTGGGAAGCAGAGAGAGAGAGAGTGCATGTGTAAACCCTAACCCCTAAAATTACGGCTATGGCGGAGAAGGAAAAGAGTGCTTTTAAGTTTTAAACACTATAATTTACAAAAATGACAACTTTACAATCAAATTCGTTATAACTCATTTACAACCACTACCTAGTTGGCTTCCCACTTCCTCCTCTCTCATAGAGTTTGTTTGAATAGATGTAACTCTTTGAAAGTGTAAAAGTGGCACTTACGTTATAATAAGTTACAGTTGAAAGTATGAAAGTGACACTTTCCAAAATGTGTTTAGATGTAGTACTTTTTGTCTCCTGTAAGTGGAAAAAAAATAGATTTGGTGTTTGGATGGTTGTTAAAAGTGGAGAGAAAAAGGAGTTTGGTTGTTTGTTGAAAATAAAGATTGGAGTTGAAAATATGATAACCCATAATTAAATTAATTACGATAATTAAACACAAAAATGCATTAACTATTATAATTAAATTAATTATCATAATTAAACAAATCAAATTTAAATTAAACCGATTAATTTTCAAAGAATCTGTAATTTTGTGATTTTTTTGAAATTTTACTTATTAGCAAATAATTATTAAAAAGAGAGATTCTCTTTCAAGATGGATCTCTTTTCTTGGTAAGGACTGTTGTCATATACTTTTAACCAATGTAATAAAGAGAGATTCTCTTTTCACCACAAATCTCTCTCTCACACGCATGTTTCCAGAGTCTCCCCCCCCTCTCTCTCTCCACCATTTCTCTCCACACCTATCTCTCTTCGTCGCCGCCTCTGCGAGGCCCACGTCGCCTCCGCGAGGCCTCCTTCATCGCCGCCAACTCGCCTACCCAAGGCCATCTCCGTCGTCGCTTCTGGACTTCGCCGCCAACTCGTCCACGCGAGGCCCTCGCCGTCGCCGCCTCCGCGAGGCCCTCGCCGTCGTCGCCGCCACGAGGCCCCCACCGTCGTCGTCGCCACGAGGACCCCACTATCTGAGAAATTCTCTCTCCCTTCTCTCTAAAAAAAATTCTTCACTTCTCTCCTCTTTCTAAAAAAATCCTTCACTTCTCTCCTCTCTCCTCCGGATCTGAGGAGTTTCAAGTGAGTTCCATGCAAAAAATTGGGGATGTTAAAATAGAACAAAACGTGGGGGACAGGAACTGCAAATAGTCACCTCAAAGAATTTTTTTGAGTTTCAATGGTTGCAACCAAACAAGGGATCTCTTGTGAGTTCAAGGCAGTTACCAATTTTTTCTCACTTACAGCTCAGTTCTGGGCAACCAAACAGGCCCATATTGAGAGGGGAATCCAAATGGCAACCGTCACTTAGAGGGTGTTTGGCAAATAGGAAGTGTGTGTGGATTCCGACATTTTATAGGAAGAGAGGGTTGGAAGTACAAAACTGGTGTTTGGTTGGGAGGAGGACGAGGGAAAGGAACTGGCATATGAGACCGGGTTATTTGTTTACATCCACATTCGAAGTTGGCAGCCGGATGTGGGTGGAAGTTTATTTTTTTTCAATTAATTTTTTTACTTTTCTTTCAAAAATTTTTTTAAATTAGTTGTAGATTTTTTTTTGCTAACAACCACATTAATTTCTTGCTAATTAATATAATTAATGTAATTAATAGTTTTTTTATTAGTAATTTTAATATTTTTTCTAACAGTCGCATTATAGTAATTTTTAATAGTAGTATAATTAATGTAATTAATAGTTTTTTTGCTAACAGGCGCACTAAATTTTTTGCTAACAGCTGCACTAAGTTTTTTTTAAAATGGAAAGAATAGTTAGATAATTAATATAATCAATGTAATTAACAGTTTATTTAAGTCAGCTTTCTCAATTAATAGTAAATAATTAGATAAATAATCTCAAAAGAATTATAGTAATTAATAGTAAATAGTTACTAATTAATTATCTTAATTTATTAAACTAATTATTTTATTTATTACATTGTATTGTGAATTAACCATAATTTTTTATTATTATAAAATACTCTTCCACTTTCCACTTTCCTATTCCAACCATACACATTTTTCTAATTTTTATTTCCCACTTTCCACTTTCCTATTCCAACCAAACACATTTGTCCCCTACTAGGGGGACAAGAAAGTGTATGGGAATCCATCATTCTTCCATCTTTGTAAGTCCAAATCCAAAAAAATTTACACTAGGGCCTGTTTGGTAAACCGTAAGTGTGGTAAATTTTGGATTTGGACTTTCAATGAGGAAGTAGAAGTTGGAATCCATCCACTTTCTTGTCCCTTTGTAGGGGACAAATGTTTTTAGTTAGGATGTGAAAATAAAAAATTGGAAGTTGGAAAAAGTATATTATAATAATAAAATATTATAGTTTATTTATATAACAAGTTAATATAATCCTTAATCATTAATAAATTAAGTAATTACTTAAAAATAAAGATAATTAGTAATATAACTATATAATATTAACAAATTACTAATTAGTATTTTAAAATTAGTACATTTGTGATAACTAGTAATATAACTATATAATATAACTAATTATTATAACTATCTAATATTAGTTATATAATTATCTATATATAATTAATAACAAATTCTTTTGTGGTTACTGTGCTTATTCTTAAAACCCTATTTGGAGGAGAGAGAACACCAAAAACCACTGACCCCTTTTCTCTCCCGTCGCCGTTCGATCCTCTTCTCCGCCGCCCGTCGCCCGCAGCACGCCACCGTTCGATCCTCTTCTCCGTCGCCCGCCCGTCGATCCTCTGCTTCGAAGCCTCTCGACCCCTCCTCCCTCTTCTCCGACTGGCGGCACAGGAAGCGGCGGTTTTGAGCCACCGACCCCTCGGACTGGAGGCGCAGGGAGCGGCGGTGAAGATCCGGGGTCGAGGGACATCCGTCGCTGCCCCTCTTCTCCAACGCCTGGTAATTTGGATCATGTGTTAATTTTTCTTCTTCTTCTTCTTCGGTTCTTTCATATGTTTGAATCTGAAGAAAAATTAGGTCATTTACTAATTACATCATGCGTATATGATCTAATTTTTCATTTTCTTCATATATTATACTACTTATATTAGATTTTCGCCACTCCCTGCCCACATCCTATCCTGAGAAGAGGATGTGGAGAGCCCCTGCTTTCCAACCGACAGGAACTGCAATTGTCAGTTCATCCAACTTTCCATCTAAATTTTTCTTTCATCCAAACACAGGATCTGAAAATCCAGTCTCCACTTTCACCAAAAACACCACTTACATACAAAAAAAAATCTGTTTACCAAACAGACCCTTACGGTTTACCAAACAGATCCTTAAGTCACTTAATAAGTTGTAACTCATTTGGTTGTAATCGTATCATTGTTCTAGAATTTAGGTCTCGTTTTATTCGCGAAAACAGGACTTTGGTAAAGAAAAGTCATAAGTTTCATGTGTTTGAATGCCTAAAAAATAATAAAAAATAAAAATTAATTTTCAAGAGGAATGAAAATATGGAAGAGATAGTTTCTCCATCTACTCATTCACTCTCCCCCTCTAAGAATTCACTTTTCCTCTGAATTTTTTTGACATTTTCAAACATGGAAACAAAATTGATTGGAATTATAATTTGAAAAGAAAATAAATTGATTGGAATCTCATCTACTCATTTACTCCTCCTTATCTGAATTATTTTGAAAAGAAAAGAAATTGATTGAAATTAAAATTTGCCAAAAGAAATAAAGGAGGAATCAATTTCATTTTCTTTGCTTTCCACAAACCAAACGAGGCCTTAGAATGTGAAAAAGATTGGGCCTGAACTTAGGATGCGGTCCAATAAAATCAAACTGATCTATCTGAACCGAACCTTTTAATTTATAGGCGCTGGGCTAACTCGGCTTCGAGCACCATGTTCTTATTGGACTCATGATAGCTTCCTCGGTGTCGGCGGACCCCACATTGGCTTATGCATGTGCAGACAGTCCGGTTGTGTGTCCTCTACTTGACATTTCAGTATCTAAGCGAACGAGGGCTCAAAAGCCTCTAAATGTTTTGGCCCAAAGTCTGTGATTGTTGATGCTTTTCAGATGTCCCATGACAAACCTAAGCCCATTTGGTAATAACAGTCCATCAAAAAAATCAGTTCAATTTTAGAATTGTTTCTCACGACGGACTTTTTGAAAAGCATAACCAATTCCAAATCAAGCATGTCCCTAAGGCACTAGTCTAGTGGTAGTGCGGAGGCTGTCCAAGCACAGATCTTTAATATGAATCCTCACTCGAACGGCTGGGTGGCTTTGAGCCACGGCCCTGTCGGATGAGCCATCCACCCTCTGGCTGTTTATACTTTTTTCATTCGGCTTTTTCTTCTGGCCCTTTTACTACTTGTCATGTTCAGCTGCATGCACCTACCGAAAAAAAAATCTCTTTAATATTATAAAAAAATTACATAGAATTTAAATTATATTAAAATTATTTAAATATTATTATATTATGTTTTAATTATAATTTTTTATAGATGTCTTTTTTAACTTTTGATATTGTTTAAATAATACTATGTAGTTAGTTTAGATACTAGTTTATTATATTTTAATTCAAATTTGTTATAGATATGTTTATATGATTATAGATATATGTTCACGTAGATAGAAGAATTATAGGAATTTTCTAGGTGAGATATATACATAGGTCCTAGATAGCTCATTTTTAACTGTTTTTAATGTTTTTAAGGACGGATGCTCTAACCCTCCGACCGACCATGATGGCTGGGTTTGCTAGTGTTTCATTCTTGTTACTAGAAAATATATCTATGGAAAAATTCTACGAAATTAATTTAGGTGTCTGATTGTTGTCGTTTTTTTTCATGAAAATTGATATTTTTCTATGGCTGGACCAGATTTATTTTCCACCATTTTGAGGACAAAGTATGAAAAATGATAGATTTTTGGAAAATAATTCAATGAAAAATATACACTATCAAATACTACAATTGGTGAAAAATTTGTGATGAAAATATTTTTCATGGAAAAAAAACTCAATCATACACAACCTAAGTTTTTTCGCACTTCCGCTATGCAGGGCCGGCCCAAGAGGTTGGATTGCCCTATCAAAACTAATTTTGGTTGCCTTGTGGGCCGATCCTGGAGGGTTACCTTTGACCTCGATCTTTTGTAGGGTCACACGAAACATACCCGGAGTCTTGTCTGACTTACCTCTGTGTCGGCCCTATGATTGAGCTAAGAATGCTGAACTTTTGTTGTTTGTGGCTTTATTATACTTGGGCCTCGTTTGGTTCACGGAAGGAAAATCAATTTCTTTGTATTTTCAATGAGAATAGGAAAGTATGATTCATATCAGATTTTCTTCTCTATGTTTGGTAAAATAAAAAAACATTTAAGAAATATCATTTGATTTTACTTCCATGTTTGGTTGGTGTAGTAAAGGAAAGAAACAGAATATCATTGTTCCAATAATATCCGATGTCAACATAATTATAGTCAACATAATAAAAAAATTTAATTGGTAAAATAGGCAATAATTTAAGACTATTTTTGTCATAATATTTGGTAATTAATGCTAGAAAAGGAAGAGGAAAAATGAATCCCATGGGTACTGAGAAGAATCATTTTTTCTTCTATTTTTTTTCCATGTTAGAAAAATACTTCTTAAATTTGTGGCTACAACAAGTTTCTTTTCTGGATTCCTTGAATCCTTGAAGCAAACCAGGCGTTATACCTTTATTCTGCGGCTGACGATGTTTAAGGATTAATGTGCTATGATAATGTATGTTTAAGGATTAATGGGCTATGATGATGTTTTAGAACTTGTAGTGCCGGACTTTATATTTGAAACATGAGGTAAGATCTAAAAGTGGTGCCCTCAAAACTTAATCCTCATATAATTTTTTTCGTGTACGACGATACAATAGTATCATCATCACAAAATCAAGAAATTGTCGTAAGGCAAAAGCTCAAACATACGGAGACGAAGCTTTCTCGTATATTATCAACCACACAAGTGTATCTTACAAGCTATCCCAACCTCTCTTTATATAGGGAGAGAGGTTGGGGGTTATGAAGAAATGAAGGGCCAAAGGTCATGTAGGTTACAAGGAGATGAAAGGTGAAAAGCCATATGAGTTACAACACTCCCCCTTGGCTCTCCAGAAATTCTGCTTGTAAACATCTCTGAGTTTCTTCGTCTGTCTGTAGCTTGCATCTTCAAGTTTGACCATCTACTTGTGCCTCGTCAAAACCTTGCCAAAGAAAACCCAGTGGGAAAAAAAATTTTGGTCGAAGGACAAAAGAGTACACACAGGTCAGTGTGATGGGGGTAAACTTAACCATTGTAAAGGTGCCTCGTCAAAACCTTGTCAGAGAAAACCCAGTGGAAAAAACCGCTGATCGAAGGACAAAAGAGTACACGATGGTTTAGAAGTATACAACTGGATACTCCCCCTGATTATAATAATCCTTAGTGAATAAGGGATTTGAACTGTGTCTCGTTAAAAACCTTGCCAAAGAAAACCCAGTGGGAAAAACTTTGGTCGAAGGAAAAAAGAGTACACAAGCATACATCAGGATGCTTTTCTTTTCACTCGCACTCGACAGGGTGCGGAATATACGCACAACAGGGCGTTAGGAGGCGCTCGTTGGGGCACTACACCTCACATGCACACAACAGGGTGCAGGAAACATGTTTCACTTATGCTAGCTCTGAAAGCTTCCTAAGTCCAATCGCTCTGACATGTTTCTGGAACGAGTGTTTCGGCAGTGACTTGGTGAACAAGTCTGCACGGTTATTCTCCGATCCAATGTGTTGCACTTCAATCTTCTGAAGCGCTTGTTGTTCATGTGTAAAGAACAACTTGGGCGATATGTGCTTGGTAGCATCCCCTTTGATGTAACCATGTTTCGCTTGATCAATAACAGCGGTATTGTCCTCATAGACGACAACAGGTTCATCTAGGTCATATGGAAGATCACATGTACTTCGAATATGGCCAATAACAGCTCGAAGCCATACATACTCTCTAGTCGCCTCATAGAGCGCGAGTAGCTCAGAGTGGTTTGTTGAAGTAGCCACTAAGGTCTGTTTGCGAGACCTCCAAGAAATCGCCGTGTTCCCAATGGTAAAGACATAACCAGATTGGGAACGTCCCTTGTGCGGATCAGATAAGTATCCCGCATCGACGTAGCCAACAAGGGTCGCGTTGCTTCGAGTGCCAAGAGCGTTGGACTCACTCAAAACCGCGTAGGGATAGAACAAGCCCAAGTCTGTAGTACCCTTAAGGTAGCGGAAAATGTCTTTTATGCCATTCCAATGGCGGCGTGTTGGCGCGGTGCTGTGTCGAGCTAGACAATTCACAGCAAACGAGATGTCCGATCTAGTACATTGGGCCAAGTACAATAAAGCGCCTATTGTACCCAGATAAGAGCACTCAAGACTCAATATCTCTTCGTCGTCCTCCTCTGGACGAAATGGGTCCTTAGTAATGTCTAGAGAGCGGACGATCATGGGAGTAGCAGACGGCTTAACGTCAAAATGACTAAAGCGTCTCAATACCTTTTGGGTGTAGTTCGCTTGGTGGACAAGAATTCCATCTTTACGGTGCTCGATCTGCAGGCCGAGGCAAAACCGTGTCTTCCCAAGATCCTTCATCTCGAATTCCCTCTTCAGGATATCAGCAGTTTCTGACAAGTCTTTTTCGGTTCCTATGAGATTCATGTCATCTACATAGACCGCGATGATTGCGTATCCTGAAGTAGATTTCTTTATGAACACGCATGGGCAAAGTTCATTATTAATGTATCCCAAACCGATCAAGTATTCGCTTAGGCGGTTATACCATATTCGCCCGGATTGTTTCAATCCATATAGCGAACGCCTCAGTCTAATCGAGAACGCATTCCGTGGTCGGGAACTACTTGATTCAGGCATCTTTAGTCCCTCAGGGACTCTTATGTATATCTCTGTGTCCAGATCCCCGTAGAGATAGGCTGTGACCACATCCATGAGCTGCATATTCAGTTTTTCGGAAACTACTAAACTGATTAAGTAGCGGAACGTTATGATGTCCATTACAGGAGAATACGTCTCCTCGTAATCAATTCCAGGGCGTTGTGAGAAGCCTTGCGCCACAAGGCGAGCCTTGTATTGCACAATCTCATTTCTCTCATTACGCTTCCTTAGGAAAACCCATTTGTGACCAACTGGTTTAACATTGGGTGGTGTTGGAGCAACAGGTCCAAACACGTTTCTTTTCGCTAAGGAGTCTAATTCAGCCTGGATTGCTTGTTTCCATTGTGACCAGTCCGTTCGTCGTTGACACTCGGCAACACTACGAGGTTCCATGTCATCATTATTCATAATGTCAGTGGCCACTGAGTATATGAACACATCATCGATGACAGTTTTATTTCGCTTCAAAATATCGTCTAAGCTAGCATACTCGACGGATATTTCGAGGTTATCGGCATGATTAGGAATAGGCGTTTCATCTGGAATGCGCTCTTCTAATACATCACCGTGATCCTTAATGATCTCATGTGGCAAAACGCTTTTAACAAGATTTTTCCGCTTCCGGGGCAGAACATCTTTGGAACCAACCGGTCTTCCCTTCTTCTTGGGAATAGCGGCGGACTGGACGGCCGATGGCAGCATCCTTTGCTCGGCGGGTTCGACTGGAGCAACATGTTTCACAGGAACATGGCGTCTCTCAGGGACGTCTATCCTTGCAGGCATATTTGCAGCAGGTATAATTGATCTCGTGACTTTTGCTAGGTCGCTAAATGTGTCTGACATTTGATTTGCAATATCTTGCAGACCTAGAATCCTCTGCACTTCCTTATCACTATGTGCAGAGGGGGATCATGACGAGCAACAGCGGGCACATGCCACGCTAATTCACGTCGTTCCTCATCAATATTAGCGTGCATTTTTCCCCCTAACGACGGAAAGATTGCCTCATCAAAGTCATAATCCGCGTGTCTCGCGGTAAAGAGATCGCCTGTCAAGGGCTCTAAATAGCGAATGATGGACGGGGAGTTATAACCGTCATATATTCTCCGTCGCTTCTGAGGTCCAAATTTTGAACGCCTTATCGGCTCAATTGGAACATTGACTAGGCACTCAAAGACGCATAAATATGAGATATCAGGCTCACATCCAGTAACCAGCTGGTACGCAAAAAGTGGTTGGGTGGCCATGGGCCTCAGACGGACCAAATTTGTAGCGTACAAAATTGCGTATCCCCATGCAGATAGTAGGAGTTTGGTGCGCATAACCAAGGTCCGCGCTATCACTTGCAGTCGCTTTATAAAAGTTTCTGCTAGGCCATTTTGGGTATGAACATACGCAACAGGATGTTCAAGATTTATTCCCAAAGTCATGCAATAATCATCGAAAGTCTTCGATGTAAACTCTGCGGCATTATCAAGTCTAATAGACTTTATCGGATAATCCGGATGATGAGCCCTTAACTTAATGATCTGGGCGAGGAGTTTAGGAAACAATGCGTTTCGGGTGGACAACAACACTACGTGTGACCATCTAGTCGATGCATCAACCAAAACCATGAAGTATTTAAATGGTCCGTGTCACTCCCCGTTCCCAGAATACGTATTTTTATACATGTGCAACTGATATATATTTATTTAATATTTATCATATATTATCCTGTGTTTAAATTCCTTTAATTTCATGTTAATTAATTATTTGCATTTTATTTCCTGCAATTTTATTCCTGTATTTTATTTTTGTATTTTATTTCCTGCTTTTAACTTCTCTGCTTTAGTCTTATTGTGGTTCGGCCATGGCTGGTTATTTTTGGGTTCATGGCGGTTTACATGGACCGAACCCCCATAAACCCCCACCTACCACCACCCTTCCATTTAAAGCCCCCATCCCCTTCTCTCTCCTCATAACTCTCCTTAACCATTACTTCTTCTTCTTCCTCACCACTCTCTTCCACCTACCAGGAGAAGGCAAGTACATCTTGCTTCTCCTTCACCCATTTTTATGGATCAATTTTCTTCCTCTTGTGATTCTAAGAGGAGTTTACTACTTAGCATTTTTGATTTCCTTGGCTCGTTTCTTACAGATCTAAGTTGTTGTGTTTTCGGTTGTCCATGGGTTTTGATCTCCCAACCTGGCGTGCTTTCGGAATAGATAGTTCTTATGGCAGAGCTTCTCATTCTTCACCATTCTGAACCATGGGAACCTCATCTCTGGCTTGGAACGAAGGCTCCATAAGATTGGAGTTCGGGAAATTTTTAGTCACGCACACGTTCTTACGTGTTAGCGTGAATTTTGAGTCACGCTCACGTCTTTACGTGTTAGCGTGAATTTTCAGTCACGCTCACGTCTTTACGTGCGTGCGTGAATTTTTAGTCACGCTCACGTTCTTACGTGTTAGCGTGAATTTTTAGTCACGCACACGTCTTTACGTGTTAGCGTGAATTTTTAGTCACGCTCACGTTCATACGTACGTGCGTGACATTTGAGTTACGCACACGTCTGTGCGTGCGTGAATTACTTTTCATGCTCACGTTATGAGTGCGTGAATTACCTTTCACGCTCACGCTGTGCGTGCCAACGTGAACCACTTTTCACGCTCACTCCTACCTACTAGACTTGGCGTGACTTGTTGGCCTTAGCATAGACTTGTTGGCGTGACTTGTTGGCCTTAGCATAGACTTGTTGGCCTTAGCATAGACTTGTTGGCGTGACTTCCTGACCTGGGTGTTTCTATTTGTTCTATAATTTATTCATTTAATGGTGGCATGATAATGCTCCTATTATATCCTTATGCTTTTTGTATGAACTCAATAATCTTGGCATGTTAATATTTTTAATACATATGGTTGTGTAGAACGTGCCTTGTGTCTTGATTGGTTTATGGATACCCAGTAAGACTGGAACTTAACCTTGAGAGTTATAGACTCGACCCCATTTAATACTAATTGACTTTCATGCCTTGTCACCATTAATGACGATGGTTATCTTGACAAAAAATTGATCATGCGTTCCTAGTTGGAACTAAGAGACTGGCTAGTCGTCTTATTGGATTAAATGAATGAGACACGTTCGTGTAATGAACTATTGTAATCGACTGGCTGATCCCGAATATTGACGTACAGGCACATGCAGGCTTCAATTTATTTATTTATTTATTTTACAAAAGCAGCATGTGTACTTTATGGTGAAGGCATGATTACTCCGTGGTTAGATTTGATTGTTGTATTACGCTATGTAAGACCTACAACCTAGCCGCACAGGTATCGTTGTAGAGTTGCACATATCGTGTCCCGTACGAAAGTACTCATTTGAATGACCATGATCCACGGCATGGGATTTCACTCAACGTAGAGACTATTAAGTTAAATAAAATAATGATTGCATGGAGAGAATGGATCCCCGAGTTCTTACATGGCAGCCCTCTTGGGACTAGTAGTACCCGACAGGCCGGCTGGTTCCCACAGATACTGTAAACCTGCCACATGGGCAGGGAACGGTATCTGCTTATATTATTATTGTATATTGTATATTGATGACGGGCGTCCCGTTGGGACTCGTCTAATTCATGATTGGCGCAATTGATTGACTGGATAGACTAGCCTTGCTCGCACATAGTAAGAACTGAGGAATCCCTATTTGCATAATTCCAGGATAACTTGGGACTCACAATAGCAAGCCGTAGGAGTTGATTTGGCCGTTCAATATGATTTGTTTGTGTATTGTACCTACTCTGTTGCCTAACTGAGATGATCAGAATGTCAGGACATGACGGGCCAACTTCTGTCCTTGTTTGGTTGGGAGGTTGGTTCGAAGTGTCGTGATGTTATATGAATCCTAGTGGAAAGCAGAGATCTATTATTATATTTCTCTTACTTACTGGTTTAATCCTTCATATCGTGCTTCCTTGTGGTACTTGCTATTAGAGGTCTAACCTCTCTGGTTTTGCATGGCCAGATTTAGAGCCGGTTCCCGAGGACTCAGCTTACTTCCACCTCCAAGATGGTCAATACTAGAGGAATGATCGCAGGAGGACTCGAGTGGGTTCCTTACTTCACCGCTCGTTTTTTTATTTACTTCATACTTAGCCGTTTGCCACCGACATGTTAGTCGGATCGTCTTGTACTTACTTTTACATAATTGTAATTAAGTCAGACTGCAGCTGATAACAATTGTGTATATGTTACTATACCATCTGGCTATGTTTTGTAAAGCCAGATCTCAAGAACATTTTGACTAAGCGTTTGGGACGCCTTACTGCTTTATCTTACATGTTCTCTATTTTTGCTTCTTGTTTGAATGATTGAGACAATAGATGTGAAGTGACCATAGTAAGACTTTCATGTAGTATGCACCCCCTCGTCTGGTTAGACAGCATTGATCGTATTATACGATATTCATCTACCCGTAATACGTAGCTGGCTGAGTCATTCCTCCGCTCTCCAGTATTCTGGTTCTGGGGCGTGACAAGGTTTTAGTGGTGGCCCATGCAGGTCTGATTTCAGACTTGTGGGGTGTTTTGATTTATAGGATGTCTCAATCACACGTGTTCCCCCTTGATCTCATGATTCTTTATTCTTAACCCTTGCTTGATATTCCGGTATCCTTTGACTTCATTGATCCTTCATGTCCGGTTGTTTGATTGTTCTCTTATCCCTTTTCTTAGGGGTACTTCGTCCGCATCGGTCAGAGCTGGACAACAACAGGGGCAACATGGGCAACATGACCAGGTTGGTCAGCAACAAGGGCCAGTCTCACCTCAGGAGACTATCCAAGAAGAAGTGATAGTAGAACCAGCAGCTGAACCACAGTATCCGGATGTTCCACCACCACCAACAGTTCCACCTACCCCTGTGGGAGTGGACACACCAGCCCTTCTGGAGATCATGAGAGGAATGATGGCTGCTCAGCAACATCAGATGTTGGCCCAGCAGCGCATGCACACTCAGCTACAAGAGCAGAATGTGTTGCTCAACCAAGGATTGCAGACGGCTTTGGAAAGAGGAATGAGGACTGATTCAGGAGCATCAGCCAGGTTTTGCAAGTACAACCCCCGCCGTTTCGAGGGCACGGAGGATGCCATCTCAGCAGATGCATGGCTTAAGGATATTGAGGCTATTCTGACAGCAGCTAAGGTACCGGCAGAAGAACGTGTGGATCTAGTGAAGTTGTTACTTCAGGATCTCGTACGTGATTGGTAGGAATTAGGGCTGCAAATGAGCCAAGCCGTTCGCAAGCTGCTCGAAGCTCAGCTCGATAAAAGCTCGCTTGAGCTCGGTTCGTTTAGTAAACAAGCTGAGCTCAAGCTTCATTTTTGAGCTCGTTTAATAAACGAGCCAAGCTCAAGCTTAGAAATACTCGGCTCGTTTGAGCTCGCAAGCTAGCTCGTTTATGAGTTTGCGAGCTGACTTGTTTATAAGCTCGTTTAGGAGCTTGTTTAGAAGCTCGTTTGTTCTTTGTTAAATTTTAATTTTATATATGTTTGTATAACAATATAGTTATGTGCTTTAAATTTTAATTTTAATTTTAATTCAAACCTAACTAGCTTTAAATCAAGCTTAACGAGCTTGAAAGAGCGACCTTGAAATCAAGTTTAACGAGCTTGATTTTGAGCTTATCAAGCTTGTTTATCAAGCTTGATTCAAGCTTGCTTATCAAGCCAAGCTCAAGCTCAAACCAAGCCAAGCTCAAGCTTAATATAAACAAGCTCAAGCCAAGCTCAAGCTCAAAAATAAAAAAATTATCAAGCTCAAGCTCGAGCTCGAGCTCGATTAATCCTTGTCAAGCCAAGCTCAAGCTTACAAAAGCTTGGCTCGGCTTGGCTCGTTTGCAGCCCTAGTAGGAATCAGAGGAAGTGGGTATCGGACGTCCTGTGGCTTGGGATGATTTCACTGCAAGATTTAAGACCAAGTACTATAGAGTTGTGGCACGGTTTGAGCTACAACAGAAGTTTATCAACCTCAGGCAGGCCGGCAAGACTGTAGATGCTTATGCAGCGAAGTTCTGCAGATTGAGTAGATTCGCCCCAGAGATGGCAGCAACAGAGAGCCAGAGGGCCATGAGGTTTCAGCAAGGGTTTCATCTTGAACTCTTGCAATTGATAGAGGGGCACAATTACCAAACTTTTGACGAAGTATTGACGGCAACTCGAAGGCATGAGATCACCATTCAGAGGCTTGCGGCAAGGACTGGGGGTCAGAAGAGATCCCACAGTCAGATTAAAGGAGGAGGGGGAGCAGCGCCCCGAACAACAGCACCATCCACTGGCATTCGTATCCACGATGTGGCGATACGAGGACCAACACCACCACCCAGGTAGCAGCAACAGCAACAGAGGAAGAACCAGCAACCCCCGGTGGGCTGCACTTATTGTGGAAAGATGGGGCACACTAGAGATGTGTGTCGGACATTGAATGGACTGTGTCTGATATATGGAAATCCAGACCATCGGGTTACCACATGTCCCATGAATTCGAGGTCAGGAGGACCAGGACAACAGTTTTTTGCTCTGCCAGCACCAGGGACAGGCCAGTATCGAGGACCAGCGGTGGTAGTAAGGCCATTGGCACAGCATCCGTTAATGCCGCAGGCTCAGATGTTTCGGCAGCAGGGGCCGCCGATGCAGCAATACCAGCATAGACCACCCTAGCATCATCAAGGAAGGGGCCAGCAACAACATCAGGCAAGGCCGCAGCATGGAAACCAGCAAGGAGGTCGAGGGCAAGCATTCACTCTATCCTTGGAGGAGGCATTGGCATCGGGAGATGTTGTGGCAGGTAACGTTCTCGTCGCCTCATATCCCGCAGTAGCATTGTTTGATTCGAGAGCATCCTATTCATTTATATCTGCACAATTTACGGCACGACTAGGAATGGAGTTCGAGGCATTGCAAGGGAGGTTGAATATACTCACTGGTAATGGGCTCGTAGGAGTTAGTAGAGTTATTTTAGCATGTAGCGTTGTAGTTTGCGGGCATTCCTTACCCGCCCGGTTGATAGAATTTCCTGTTAGAAATTTCAACGTTATCTTAGGCATGGACTGGCTGAAAGACAGTCATACGACAATAGATTGTCGTAAAGGGAGTGTATCTTTTGATATTCCAGGCATGAAGCAGTTCACCTTAGTCAGATCAGGGGCAACTCAACAAGAGCAGGGAGTAGTAACGACAATGGAAGAAGTTCAGATTCCGAAGGTAGTTGAAGAGTTTCTAGACGTATTTCCTGAAGAACTTCCAGGTCTACCACCAGTTAGAGATATTGATTTCAGTATAGAATTGGCACCAGGAACTAAACCGATATCAGATCGAGTTTACAAAATGGCGGATTCAGAGCAGGCCAAGGTATATCAGCATATAGAGGAACTGAAGGAGAAGAAGTTCATCCAAGCTAGCGTGTCACCATGGGCAGCACCAGTGGTACTTGTGGGAAAGAAGGATGGGTCATCCAGATTGTGCATTGACTACAGGAAGCTTAACGCGGCAACAGTGAAGAACAAGTACCCATTACCCAGGATCGACGACTTATTTGATCAGTTGAGCAAAGCTAGAGTTTTCTCCAAGATAGACCTTCGTTCAGGGTACCATCAGGTGAGGGTTCGGAAGGAAGATATTTCCAAGACAACATTCAGGTCGAAGTATGGGCATTATGAATTCTTAGTAATGCCGTTTGGTTTGACCAATGCTCCAGCAATATTCATGGATTTGATGAATCGCATCTTTATGCCATACTTAGACCAGTTTGTCGTTGTATTTCTTGACGATATTCTCGTATACTCTGCTAGTGAAGAGGAGCATGAAGACCACCTCAGGAAAGTGTTACAGGTTCTGAGAGAGAACAAATTGTATGCCAAGCTCAGCAAGTATAAATTTTGGTCGGATCACATTTCATTTTTGGGTCACATCATATCAGGAGCTGGAGTAGCAGTAGATCCCAAGAAGATAGAAGCAGTAGAAAGTTGTCCAGTACCCAAGACCGTAGCAGATGTGCGGAGTTTCTTGAGATTTGCAGGATATTACAGAAGGTTTGTGTCAGACTTTGCAAGGCTTTCAACACCCATGACCCGCTTGACCCGGAAGGATGTACCATTCGTTTGGTCGGCAGAATGTCAGGCATCATTTGAGACTTTGAAGCAGAAATTGATATCAGCACCTATTCTTACATTGCCAGTTGGACCCGGAGGTTTTACAGTATATTGTGATGCGTCAGGTAAAGGACTTGGATGTGTCCTTATGCAACATGGGAAGGTGATAACATATGCATCTAGGTAGCTTCGGGACCACGAGAAGAATTACCCAACTCATGATTTGGAGTTAGCGGCAGTAGTGTTTGCTCTGAAGCTATGGAGGCATTACTTATATGGTGACCGAGTGGACATGTACACAGACCATAAAAGTCTGAAGTACATCTTTACTCAGAAGGAACTAAGCATGAGGCAGAGAAGATGGCTGGAGTTGATCAAGGATTATGACGTAGAGCTTCAGTATCATCCAGGCAAGGCTAACGTAGTAGCAGACGCTCTCAGCAGGAGGGGTGGCGCATTTATGTTGACAACGCAGAGGCATATCTTAGAAGACCTTCAGGAGATGGGCATCGAAGTTATACTTTCTAGTGATGTAGGAGTTCTAACAAGTCTGCAAGTTCAATCCGACTTGGTAGACAGAATCAAGACAGCTCAGGCACAGGACCCAAGGATTCAGAAGCTTAGGGCAGAGTGTGAGTCAGGACTCAGGAAGGAGATGAGAATTCATGAAGATGGTACACTTAGGTTTGGATCACGTCTATGTGTGCCTAGTGGAGATATCAGACAGGAAGTTATGGCAGAAGCTCACAGTTCTCAATATTCTATTCATCCTGGAGGGACCAAGATGTACCAAGATATCAAGCAGCATTTCTGGTGGAACGGGATGAAGAGGGAGATAGCTAGATTTGTTTCCCGTTGCTTGGTATGTCAGCAAGTGAAGGCAGAACAGCAGAGGCCAGCTGGGTTATTGCAACCGTTTCCTATTTCGGAATGGAAATGGGAGCATATTACAATGGACTTTGTGACCGGTTTACCGAGATCACTAAGTGGTAAGGACGCTATTTGGGTAATAGTGGACCGACTTACGAAGGTAGCACATTTTCTTCCTTTCAGAGTAGGCCAATCTACAGAAAAAGTTTGCAGAGTTGTATAGGCAACAGATAGTCAGACAGCATGGAGTCCCTGTCAGTATTGTGTCGGATCGAGATACCCGCTTTATATCACATTTCTGGAAGAGCTTACATCATAGTCTGGGTACCAAGTTAAGATTTAGCACGGCTTACCATCCGCAGACGGATGGGCAATCAGAAAGAACGATTCAGACTTTAGAAGACATGTTACGAGCTTGCACTCTAGATTTTGGAGGGTCTTGGGAGAGTCACCTGCACTTAGTCGAGTTCTCATACAACAATAGTTATCAAGCCAGTATCCAGATGGCGCCATTCGAAGCACTATATGGTAAGAAGTACAGGTCACCGCTTGCATAGGATGATATCGGAGAGAGGAAGATGTTAGGCCCAGAAATGATTGTTCAGACGGTTGAAGTAGTTAAGGAAATTAGAGAGCGACTTCGAGTTGCGCAGGACCGGCATCGTCATTGGGCGGACCAGCATCGTAGGCCGTTAGAGTTCTCTGTTGGGGACCACGTATTCTTGCGGATCTCACCTACTCGTGGGGTCATTAGATTTGGCGTTCGCAGGAAATTGAGTCCACGGTACGTGGGCCCATTTGTTATCCTTGATCGGATAGACGATGTTGCTTATCGTTTATCCCTCCCACCTTCGTTACGAGAGGTGCATGACGTGTTTTATGTATCTCAATTACGTAGGTATGTATCGGACCCAAGCCATATCCTCGATCATTCTGAGCTGGTTGTTGGTACCAACCTGTCTTACGAGGAACAGCCTGTGTCCATTTTGGACCGAAGAGAGAAGATACTTAAGAACCGAACAATTAGTCTTGTCCGTGTTGCTTGGGGTCATCACTCCTTGGGAGAGTCAACGTGGGAACGTGAGGATGATATCCGATCACGGTATCCACACCTGTTTGACTCACAAGGTATATCTCTTTCTGTATACCTTGATTGTCCTGATTCTTCATGCTTATCACCTTATGGGTAGAGCTACTTGATATCGTAGAATGATGAATTTGCATATATAGTACTTGCTTTTGATATGGTAAAAATGATTGCTTGCTCACTAGAATTGCTTGTATTAGTTTAGCTCCGGTATTTCTACCTGCTTGGATTTAAAATTTCGAGGACGAAATTTTTCTAAGGTGGGTAGAGATGTCACTCCCCGTTCCCAGAATGCGTATTTTTATACATGTGCAACTCATATATATTTATTTAATATTTATCATGTATTATCCTGTGTTTAAATTCCTTTAATTTCATGTTAATTAATTATCTGTATTTTATTTCCTGCAATTTTATTCCTGCATTTTATTTCTGCATTTTATTTCCTGCTTTTAACTTCTCTGTTTTAGTCTTATTGTGGTTCGGCCATGGCTGGTTATTTTTGGGTTCATGGTGGTTCACATGGACCGAACCCCCATAAACCTCCACCTACCACCACCCTTCCATTTAAAGCCCCCATCCCCTTCTCTCTCCTCATAACTCTCCTTCACCATTACTTCTTCTTCTTCCTCACCACTCTCTTCCACCTACCAGGAGAAGGCAAGTACATCTTGCTTCTCCTTTGCCTATTTTTATGGATCAATTTTCTTCCTCTTGTGATTCTAAGAGAGTTTACTACTTAGCATTTTTGATTTCCTTGGCTCGTTTCTTACAGATCTAAGTTGTTGTGTTTTCGGTTGTCCATGGGTTTTGATCTCCCAACCTGGCGTGCTTTCGGAATAGATAGTTCTTATGGCAGAGCTTCTCATTCTTCACCATTCTGAACCATGGGAACCTCATCTCTGGCTTGGAACGAAGGCTCCATAAGATTGGAGTTCGGGAAATTTTTAGTCACGCACACGTTCTTACGTGTTAGCGTGAATTTTGAGTCACGCTCACGTCTTTACGTGTTAGCGTGAATTTTTAGTCACGCTCACGTCTTTACGTACGTGCGTGAATTTTTAGTCACGCTCACGTTCTTACGTGTTAGCGTAAATTTTTAGTCACGCACACGTCTTTACGTGTTAGCGTGAATTTTTAGTCACGCTCACGTTCTTACGTACGTGCGTGACATTTGAGTTACGCACACGTCTGTGCGTGCGTGAGTTACTTTTCACGCTCACGTTATGAGTGCGTGAATTACCCTTCACGCTCACGCTGTGCGTGCCAACGTGAACCACTTTTCACGCTCACTCCTACCTACTAGACTTGGCGTGACTTGTTGGCCTTAGCATAGACTTGTTGGCGTGACTTGTTGGCCTTAGCATAGACTTGTTGGCGTGACTTCCTGACCTGGGTGTTTCTATTTGTTCTATAATTTATTCATTTAATGGTGGCATGATAATGCTCCTATTATATCCTTATGCTTTTTTGCATGAACTCAATAATCTTGGCATGTTAATATTTTTAATACATATGGTTGTGTAGAACGTGCCTTGTGTCTTGATTGGTTTATGGATACCCAGTAAGACTGGAACTTAACCCTGAGAGTTATAGACTCGATCCCATTTAATACTAAATAACTTTCATGCCTTGTCACCATTAATGACGATAGTTATCTTGACAAAAAATTGATCATGCGTTCCTAGTTGGAACTAAGAGACTGGCTAGTCGTCTTATTGGATTAAATGAATAAGACACGTTCATGTAATGAACTATTGTAATCGACTGGCTGATCCCGAATATTGACGTACAGGCACATGCAGGCTTCAATTTATTTATTTATTTATTTATTTATTTTACAAAAGCAGCATGTGTACTTTATGGTCAAGACATGATTACTCCGTGGTTAGATTTGATTATTGCATTACGCTATGTAAGACCTACAACCTAGCCGCACAGGTATCGTTGTAGAGTTGCGCATATCGTGCCCCGTACGAAAGTACTCATTTGAATGACCATGATCCACGGCATGGAATTTCACTCAACGTAGAGACTATTAAGTTAAATAAAATAATGATTGCATGGAGAGAATGGATTCCCGAGTTCTTACATGGCAGCCCTCTTGGGACTAGTAGTGCCCGACAGGCCGGCTGGTTCCCACAGATACTGTAAACCTGCCACACGGGCATGGAGCGGTATCTGCTTATATTATTATTGTATATTGTATATTGATGACGGACGTCCCGCTGGGACTCGTCTAATTCATGATTGGCGCAATTGATTGACTGGATAGACTAGCCTTGCTCGTACATAGTAAGAACTGAGGAATCCCTATTTGCATAATTCCAGGATAACTTGGGACTCACAATAGCAAGCCGTAGGAGTTGATTTGGCCGTTCAATATGATTTGTTTGTGTATTGTACCTACTCTGTTGCCTAACTGAGATGATCAGAATGTCAGGACATGACGGGCCAACTTCTGTCCTTGTTTGGTTGGGAGGTTGGTTCGAAGTGTCGTGATGTTATGTGAATCCTAGTGGAAAGCAAAGATCTATTATTATATTTCTCTTACTTACTGGTTTAATCCTTTATATCGTGCTTCCTTGTGGTACTTGCTATTAGAGGTCTAACCTCTCTGGTTTTGCATGGCCAGATTTAGAGCCGGTTCCCGAGGACTCAGCTTACTTCCACCTCCAAGATGGTCAATACTAGAGGAATGATCGCAGGAGGACTCGAGTGGGTTCCTTACTTTACCGCTCGTTTTGTTATTTACTTCATACTTAGCCGTTTGGCACCGACATGTTAGTCGGATCGTCTTGTACTTACTTTTACATAATTGTAATTAAGTCAGACTGCAGCTGATAACAATTGTGTATATGTTACTATACCATCTGGCTATGTTTTGTAAAGCCAGATCTCAAGAACATTTTGACTAAGCGTTTGGGACGCCTTACTGCTTTATCTTACATGTTCTCTATTCTTGCTTCTTGTTTGAATGATTGAGACAATATATGTGAAGTGACCATAGTAAGACTTTCATGTAGTATGCACCCCCTCGTCTGGTTAGACAGCATTGATCGTATTATACGGTATTCATCTATCCGTAATACGTAGCTGGCTGAGTCATTCCCCCGCTCTCCAGTATTCTGGTTCTGGGACGTGACAGTCCGCATGTTGGTTGGATTGGTCCACAAATATCTCCATGAATTCTCTCAAGGAATTGGGAAACCAATCTCGTAGGTTTCACATGGAGTGGCTTGAGATTCGTCTTCCCAATCGAGCAAGCTTGGCATAGGCTTTTCGGATTTATAACGAAATTCTTTCCTCCAAGAGGATGCCCATGTGATGCATTCATAGTACGAAGCATCGTATTTTGACCCGGATGACCCAGCCGGTCATGCCATAGCATAAAAGTCCTCTCATCAACTGGCGCTCGGCGAATGATGAGATTGCTCTCGATGTGTTGTATCGTAGTGAGATACAAACCACTTGAAAGACATTTTAATTTCTCCAAGATACGCTTTTGGCCGTACTGAGTGGAGGTAATGAAAAGATACTCGAAGCCATATTCTCGAGCAGTTTCAACATGAAATCCGTTTTCTCGAATATCCTTAAAACTCAGTAAGGTACGACTGGACCTTGGAGAATATAAGGCCTCTGATACTTCAACGGGAGTACCATTGGACAACAAAAAACGGGCTTTGCCAAAACCTTGAACAAGGGTTGAGGGTCCCGAAATGGTTGTCACTGAGGTTACTTTAGGCGTATAGGAGATAAAGTATGATTTATCTCTCAAGATAGTGTGAGTCGTTCCACTATCAACCAGACAATCTACTGCCCCGTGGTCCATGCCTATAAGTAAAAAAAAATTAAAGTTTGTCACACGTTTGAGGAAAGTGTTCGAAATAGAACTTTAATTTATCGAAAAAACAGAAAATACAAACCACCAAAAGTTTCATGACTTAAATCAAATATAGAGAGAAAATGGATATTCATTCTTCCATTTCTGCTACAAAATCGGGGGTCTCAAAATTTAGATTTTCGCACTCGTTGACCAGATTTGCTTCGGCCCGGCGCCCCTTGTGATAGTTATTAACTTCTTGGGGGGTCGCCCTGCAAGTCCGTTGCATATGACCATAAGCACCATATTTGTAGCAGAGAGTAGGCGCTTGGCCTTCCACTCTCACTTTGGGACGACTGGCCCGTTGGTTCTTACCATGAGACTTCCTAGGAGTCAAAGGTCCTTGGTTCTTGTTGGAACCTCACTTTGGGTGGCGAGACTTAAACTCGCTTCTGTTCCTTGGCTGGGACGACTGGCCCTTGTCTCGTTTCCACCGTGGATTTGGTCCACGGAGAGCGTTTGCATCAGGCATTGGAATTGCCTTTGTTCCAGCAGGACGAGAATTGTTGTTTCTCATTAAAATGAGATTGTTCTTCTCGTCTAGTAAAAGCTGGGTGATGAGCTCGGGAAACTTGGTGAACTTAGACTGACGGTATTGCTTCTGGAGCAAGTTGTCAGTGGAAGGAAATGTGGTGTATGTTTTCTCCAATAGATCACTGTCGGTTATTATCTCACCGCAGTATTGGAGAAGTGATCGAATCCTGCAGACTTCATTATTGTAATCAGTTACACTCTTGAAGTCTTGGAAGCGCAGGTTCAACCAGTCATGGCGTGCTTCAGGTAGCCATATGGTCTTCTGGTGGTCGAAGCGCTCTTTCAGAGAGTCCCATAGCGTCTTCGGCGAGGAGATTTCAATGAACTCCGCCTTCATGGCGTCAGATAAATGCCTGCGGAATAGAATCATCGCTTTGGCGTTCATTGAGCGAGTGACTTCCACTTCACGCTCTTCCTCGTTATAGATGACGTCCAAGAGGCCCTGCGCATCTAGATGGTTTTGGATGTCTTGCGTCCAGTCCAAGTAGTTCTTGCCAGAGGCTTCAAGGATGGAAAAATCAATCTTGATCGACATTTTTCTACAACAGGAGAAAAAATCTAGATCAGTCAACATATAAAACGACAGGTTTATATGGATTTGGTTTGTATAAGCAACAACAAACAATCGTAAATAAAAAACAACGGTTTTGAAAAAACGATTTTTGTTTTAAAACTTTTTCTTATATCGATCGACGGGCCGATATAGAGAGTTCAATTAGTTTCTTGTAAAAATGCATAATTATAAATACAATTTGAGCAAAAAAATATTCGGTCAACCCCTTTCAGTAGCTCTACGTGAATATGACCAGGCGGAAAAATGAGGGAGGAGGGTCACCGAGGACCTCTTAAGAACCATGTCCCAAGTTCTTTCTGACATCATACCCAAATAGGTGAGCCTATTCGGAGAGACTTCGTAATTTTTTTTCAAATGTAAGAATAAATAAGATTTTTCAAGAAATTCACGCTATTTGCGAACTGTGCAAAATAGGTGACAATTTAGTGCGTGCTCAAAATGAGCGTTGCCTTTGAAAAATTATTAACCAAAAAGGTTAGTTTGGGAGGCCCAAATTTGGCGGTGCCAGAATTTGTTTATGTAGCCAAAACCATTTTTCAAATTTTTCAAGTTTGTTTTTTTTCGTAATTACGCAAAAAAAACGTACAACATAAGCAAGCAACAGCACATAAAAGAATTGGTGCCTAAGCAAGCGGCACCAAAAAAAATATCAACTATTTTTCCGACGTCTAATGAAGCGACGCCAAAAAAATAGCGAGAAAAAAATACAATTTTTACTACTCATCTGTTACAATAATTCACTGAGTAACATAGAAAAAAAAATGCTTGTCGGGGCGCAGATGGCACTGTGGCGCTCGCCGGGGTGCTCCAAATCCATCATCACCAAAAAAAAATGTTAGCATCTAAATTTTCTTTTTTAACATGAAAATTTGTTATCAAAAATTTATTTTCTCATAAATTAACTAACAAATATGTTTTTTAAAAAAAAAAAAAAAAAAAAAAACTAGTATGCTAAAGGCTAGATTATAGCAAAGTTATACATTTTCATACAAGCAATGTGCTTTTGTAGCAATAATACCGTGAAAGAAGATTGGTCCAAACGGAACTGTGGAATAGAAAATGAAGAGATCAACTTGACAAAATAATATGATTTTAATTCCAACATGTATTTAACTCAAAATAATATTATTTTGATATTATTAAGAGTTCCATTAAATGTCGAAGATACATGCATTCTCTCCCTATATAAAGCACGTTAGTTAATTTGACGATTGCATGTTACAGACTTGAGTTTAAAAAATTGTGCTTGAAAAAAGAAGAAGAAAAAAAGGAGTCACAGCACACGGAAAATCAAATCTTTCCGTTATATGTGTTGTCGAATTATGAAAATTGTGTCTTATTCTTATATCTTCAGTAAGACATTATTCAATCTACCTTACTGTCCGGAAAAATATTTCACTACCAAATATTTCTTAGAAAAATATTCTTAAGAAGAAATTAAGGGTTATCGTCGTTGTACGGAAACCGCGGAATCGGACAGGACCCACGCGGATACGCGGGATCGACGACGAGCGACGTGGTTCGCGCGGGGCAACGGTCGGCGGACGTCGAGGCGAGCGGTACGTCGGGTCTCCGGCGTTGCACGAGCAAAGTGCTGATAACGTGTCGTAAGGCAAAAGCTCAAACACACGGAGACGAAGCTTTCTCGTATATTATCAACCACACAAGTGTATCTTACAAGCTAACCCAACCTCTCTTTATATAGGGAGAGAGGTTGAGGGTTATGAAGAAATGAAGGGCCAAAGGTCATGTAGGTTACAAGGAGATGAAAGGTGAAAAGCCATATGAGTTACAACAGAAATAAAATAATAAACAAATTAATATATGTCATAATGAATTACTAATAAAACTGAAGATATTCCTAAAAAAAAAATAAGATGTCCTAGACAAATAAATAACAATGTTTGGGGTACCATTTTTCTATTGTTCAATTACCTCCAAGAGAGAGAAAGAATATTGACAACAACATAAGGGTAGAGGAGATTGGCAATGACAGAAGGTTAGAGGAGATTGAGAACGTCAGACTGCTGGAGCTACGGAAGGGGGAGGATTTAATTTTGACCGCGACTGCACTAATTTTTTTAAATTTATTCTGACTAATCGGCTTGTATTTTGGTATTCTAGTATATGATATTTGTATATCCTATAATAAAAAGAGTTTTTTATGCGTACTAAAAGAATTAGAATGAGTCTGCATGTCTTTATTCATAATTGGACTTACATAATTAAATAATATATATAAAAATTTGATGTCCTCTAATATTTTGAACTAGAGGTATCCGTCTCATCATGATCTTCATTCTTCATATCAAGTCCGGCTATGATACTTTGTGAGTATGAGTTTCTGAACTTGTTTCGGGACCACCTACATTTGAGCCATATTAGTTGTATCATTTTTTTATGGGCTACGATGTGTATCACTTTTGTGAAATTGTTTCGGCTAATTTGGCATTTGGTATTTGAGAATTTTTTTCCGGCAGGTCCTCTATTATTTGCAAGCATCATATAATGCTACTGCTGCTGTGCCACATTTTTGGGTATTATTTTTGTTGGTATTGCTGCTGGAAATGAATGTTTTTTTCTTCTAACACTCAGCAGTCAGCCCAAACTTTGATGTCGGCTATATATTTTGGAAAAAAAAATTTATTGCAACACGATGAACCCTAAAAAAGAGTGATTAATATATATACAACGCGAGCGTGTGAATGAGCTCTAGCCTAGTAGTTTGTGTAGAGGCATATGAACCGAGAGTGGTCAGGAGATCGAATTCCGTGTAAACGTTTGCCACAATTATCTTCTTTCAAAATAATAATAATAATAATAATAATAATAATATATATATATATATATATATATATATATATATATATATATATATATATATATATATATATATATATATATATATATATATATATGATTTCTGGAAAAAACTTTGATACCGAAGGGGGTATCAAAGTTTTGATACCCCCTATGTATGACATGTGAGCCCTCTTCCTCTTCGTAAAATGTGTAAACATATATATATACATAAATATTGAGGAGGTCCCACTTGTCATACATAGGGGGTATCAAAACTTTGATACCCTCTTCGGTATCAAAGTTTTACTTATGACTCATAGCCTAGTGGTTAAGAGAGATGCATGCGGTCCAAGTGGTCGGAGTTCGAGCACCAATGGAGACGAGTTCGCCACAAGTATCCATTGCTTCAAAATATATATATACACACGGATTAAAAGTCTTGTGGAAAAAGCTTTGTCTCTCCTGCACTATCGGATCGGAGGACTTGCATGAGCCCACGTGCACATCCACTCCATCCACCGGGCCTCGGGACTCCTGATCCGGACCCCATATATATATATATATATATATATATATATATATATATATATATAGGGTCTGGATTGGAAGCCCTGCTCGCGGAGTCCCGTCGTCCTCGAACATTGGATCGAGAGACGTGCGCACGGGTCTCACTTGGACCCCGATCCGATGCTGCACAGGAAATGACTTTGACGGGGCTCATCCAAAGGGACTTTTGATTCGGGTCCATACCATATCTGTGTGTCTCAACCGTATGTAAATATATATATTATGTAGCAAAGATGACTTCAACAACTAGTTTTCAGGAAAACTATAGTTTTTTTTTTTTTTAGGAAAGGGAACCTTTATAATAAATCAAATTGAAGTGTTCACAATCGGAGAACAGTCCTCATGTAGGACCTCGTCAATACTATAGTGAGATCCCGGATCAAGACCGAGGTGTATTCACGTTGTTATAATCCATAAATTAACTATTTAACAAGAGGAGAAAAAAAAAAGGAGGAGTTTTTAATTCCTTGGCAAAATGCCATTTTGGCGTCCGTTAATTCTACAAAGTATCAATTCCACCGAAAGGAAATATAAGAATTGGTCAAAAGAATAATATATATATATTTTTTTTTTCTAAAAACACGTAGGTTTGACGGGAACCAGAAAGAGTTCATGTGCGCCAAAAATAGTATTTGCGACACAAGGACGAAAAGATTCTCCGAATTGTACAGAAACACCTTAATTAAAAAAGATTTGTCCCCAGCCATACTCACGTCATTGGTCTAAATTAGAAACAAAGATTTGTCCAGCATAGCAAAATGATGTTTACATTAATTATATCATAATACCTTGATTCTTTGATTCCTTTCCATGATTCCTCCAATCAAAACATTAACTCATTGTTCTTAATTTAAAAAAAAGAAAAAGAAAATATCTGCCGACTTGAAGAGAAAAATCACACCTAGAACCGCACTTACATGGCTCTCTCTATTGGTTCCAGCCACCTCCCTACTAGTTCCGGATTCCACTTCCGCCAATGAAAAACTGCGACGCCAGCACGATCCGTCCCGTGCGGTCATCCCTTCGGTTCAGGGGTTGAACCATGCAACGGGCTGGGATGGGCTCCAGCCCACCTTAAAAACTTTTTTTTTTCCTCTTATGATTATCTTTTTTTAATTTTTTTTTCCATATGGATACACCTAGTTCCACCTGGTCTAGTCCAGTCCAGTCGGACTTAACTTTCTAGTTCCGTCCTTACTTCGATCGGCAGCAACGTTGTTTAAAAAGGAATATTTAGACTTTGGGTCTGAAATACATTTTAAAATTTGTGTTTGGATTTCCATATTATACATAATTAGCGTTTGGATCTCAAAAGTGTCACTAATGTCTCAAAAGTGTCACCAAAAGTGTCACTAATTATTTTTTGTGACATTTTTGAGATCCGGATACTAATTATGTATAACATGGAGATCCAAATAAAAATTCAGAATTTATTTGAGACCCAAAGTTTAAATATTCCTTTAAAAAAACACATTTAACTCGTATTTTTACAGACCATGTCAATTTGTTGATGACTAGCGCACTCATCGGTGTACGTCTTCATATGCAAATAAAGACATTCAGGTTGTTAAGCTTCACAGTCAACGTACAACATGGCACTACTAGGTTACACTGCAGCGACGGTGGTAGTGGCTAAACACTCGCCAGCAACTACTCTCACTCCCACCCAAGTCAAGCATTCACAGCTAAAAATGATTGAACTTTGGAAAGAAGATGTTAAGCTCTAGGCTCTAGGTATGAGTTATTGGTGGTGGTGACACTAATTAACTACTGGTTCCTATGACGTGTGACAGGAAATATAGAGTCAACTGCATGATTCATTGAGCTATAGCTACCAAGAAAGCAACAGGAGATATATTCTCTTCAGTTTGTAAGGATATTCTTCTCCGCTATTCAACAAAAAATACTAACTTTGGTTCGCAGAATCGAGATCTTGAAAAATAAAAGTTATTTTTTTTATTTCTTTGGATGTTGAAATGAGCAGAAAAAGACGATGATATCTAAAACCAAAAAAAAAAAAAAGAGAAAAAACGGATTTCCCATTTATCCATTTCTAATTATTCATTTTTTCTTATATTTTTTTGATTTTTTTTTCAAACACCGAAAAATATTAATAAAAGTTATAATTTTTCAAAAGAAAAAGTGAGAAAGAATTAGTTTATTTTTCTTCTTCTTTGCAAACCAAGCAAGACCTTAAGGTTACATACATGAATAGGAAGAACGTTTATCCATATTCCATACTGATAATTGGATCAAGCTTTGTCTGCCACGAGTCTTAGTGACTTATAAGAAATTAGATTTGGAAATGGATTACTATATATTATAGAAACTCAAAAAAAAAAAATTATTTCGTTTCCTGCAAACTATAATGAAGTTCCGTCCGTGGATATAGTTACAGTTATTAGATGTTCATTTCATCCGGATTACTTAAACTAGTAAATGCACTAACGTATAATAATAAAAAAAAAAATTCAATTATAGTCAAATATTTTTTCTAGCTCATGTGGTTAAGGTGGAAGTTTATCTTCTTGTTTGGTTGAACTTGATTTTCCATTTTGAATATATAAAACAATTTAAACTTTTTTCAACATTTTTTTTACATAATTTTTTTTTAAAAGAAAATGGTTGATGATATATATGGCTTAGACGGTCCAAACTTGAGCCATTTTGAAGTCTTTTTTATAATAGTAGAAATAGAGATAAAAGGAGTGATTGTTATAATATTTTATATTATTATAATCCATATACACTTACACGTCTTTTAGGTTGGGGATTCCAACTATGTCAGTTCCGTATGATATTCGTATTGCTTACTACATGAGCTATAAGTGCTTGAAAATAGTAATTAGATGTTGGTCGTCAATTGCAAACACTCATGTGAAGAAGTTGCAAAAGTTTTTGTTTAATCATAACTTCTTTTACTTTCTTTTCCTTTTATACAAGAAGTCATTGTTGTTAGCAACTTAAGAAGAGGAGTTCCATTAAGATGACGAGGATTTATCCTAGGAACGTTGGGGTTTAATGGTAAGACGAAAATTGTTATGTCACTTGTGGGCATAGTTCGAGTTCCAGTAAAAGCGATTTCAGAAATTAATTGCCCCTATTTTATATATATGTTGGATATTTTTTCTCTAAAAATCTGCAAACAAAATAAAAAAGTTAAAGCTACCGGCCTTCGGGGAAGTCGCGTACGAAGCACTGCCTTAAGAGTTAATTCGAGTCTATGTGCAGACTTTTTCGAATGCTTCTAGTGGTAAAACCTCCGCTCTATCGGTATCCCCGTCGTCGCACATAACTCGGAAAGATTGACCCTGACTTAGCTCTGCCCAGAACAACAAATCAAGAACAAAAGAGTTTCGGAGTGACAAGAATTCGAGAGAGCGAGAGAGAGTGTTTTGTAGTAATTTCAGTATGTTCAAAGTATTGAGATTGGCCTCAATATATAGGCTTTTCTCTAAGGTTAGGAAATAAAGGAGAATGAAGACAATTTAATCCAGCCAATAAATACTGAACGTTACAAAGTTCAAATGAAAAACCATGTGGTACATTGCACCTGGACATGATTTGATGTTACAAGTTTAATGGGTTCATAACGGTCAAAATTATTGTAAGGGAGTTGAGCTTTTGCTAGCTCATGTGTGTGTGAACACAACACACATACAACTAACAATCCCCCCCCCCCCCCCCCCCCCCCCCCCCCAAAGGTCAAATCCCGAAGTAATAAAAGGAAAGAAAGTAAGACAAGAATAAGAGAATGTCTGGACAGTTGTATACTATGCATAAATGAGATTGACTACAGCCTTGAATCTCACGTAGTGACTATTATCTTTGTCCAAAGAAGAGCTTGATGGACTACGCCTTGAATCAGTCTTCTTGAACCAGACTCGAAAATAGCACACATGGTACGCTAGAGGTACTTGGGTCTATCGGGTGGCACGTTTGGTTGGCCATGCGCACTTTTACACATTCATGAGAGTTGTCTAGGATCGCCCTGTCCTATAGTCACGACCCTCACGACCTCTCATATAGGTA
The DNA here is from genome assembly GCA_029216955.1 of Iris pallida. Taxonomy (NCBI): domain Eukaryota; kingdom Viridiplantae; phylum Streptophyta; class Magnoliopsida; order Asparagales; family Iridaceae; genus Iris; species Iris pallida. Next base: position 1,892,514 of record JANAVB010022594.1, read on the forward strand.
AGTCCTTAAGGGTTGGTGATAGGAATCAACCCTGCATATCATGCTTGGATTTATTAAGAGTTTAAACTCAACCTATCCATATCACAAAAGGAACACTGTCACCATAGGGATGGGGTATGAATGTACAGCCTCCTGGGCTTTTATTTTAAAGAGAATTTAATCTCAGGTCAGTGTTCCATAATAGTCACCTAGTCCAGCTTGTTTCTACCCATTGAACCGGCTTCTTGGGATTTCCAGTCAGACTCGGTTGGGTTGCCACTGCTGATGACTATACTATGGGCTTAACCCCATCCCCCTCGATGATTCTAGGATCAATGTCCTAGACAAACTCTTCGTCAAGAGTAAACAGACTCTTCGTCAAGAGATCTGCAAAGTTCTTTTATGACTTTATAGTCAAGAACTATAATTTTGTTTTTTTAAGGCTCTTTACATGTCTTGACACGCAGCTGCATGTACCTGTTCATCTTAGAGTTCACAAGATAATGCTTTTAGCATAATTTTAAAACAAATGATATGTACAAAAATATGTAGTATAAAATGTTGAGCCATACAGCTAGCTTCAGTATAAGATGCATGTGGCTGAAGATAACATTTCAGACTATATAATAGTCTTAGCTATGATAAATTTGTTACACAAACCTCAAGAGATGACAATTTTCCATAGAGTAAAAAAAAAAAATCCATAAATGGATTAGATGTCATATGAATCAGTTACCCAGTTTGTATTTAAATGACATTTCTCTGACATAAGAGTATCTATGATACAATTTATAGCCTAAAATATCCTTAAAATATTCTTTCTATTACTATATAGAATAGAATAACTGGTTTGGCTGATTTAGAAATCAGAGTTAGTGACATCAGACTCATGTGATTTTACTAATTACTGATATAAGTCTTAGAATAGTGAGTCAAAAATTATTTAACTCTGTCACAATATCCATGGCTCTAAAGATTTATCTTTACTAGCCATGTTTGCAAAAATGACAGTTTAAAGTACTAGAATAATAGTTTAAGTGATTTTGCTAATCAACCTTAAATTTTTTTTTAGTTTATCAAGTGTTGATTAACTTGGGTTAGCTGTAGGGGCCGGTTCCCAGCTAGCGGAGGTTAACAGGGGGACGATTAAGTACCGTGTCGCTTAGGACTATTTACGTCCGGTTGACAGAAGGACCCTTTCGGCTTGTACCCAAAATAATCTCAACTTTTAAAACTTTAAATTTAAAGGAATTTGCAATTTCACTAACTATTTTCTTTTGACTAAATTGTTTTAATGAGTCAGAAGAATTATAGTGTCACAAAATATAAGGAAAGACAATGTTTGTCTAAATATTGTGATAGAACAATATTGTGATTTTTTTTTCTGACTATAAATTCTAATATTGTGACAATATAGCCATTTAAGGTTCGGACATACAAACCAATCAAAAAAAATCATTTAAAATCATCATAATATATATAAAAAAAATCAAGAAAATTGGCTCACTAACTCAACAATATATATTTGTCCAACTAAACATACAGAATCAGAAAATGAATAGAATATGTGAATTGTAAATGTAAAAAATTATCTTTTCACTTGAACGGAGCAATTTTGTATTTCTTGATTTTGTCTTTAGTAATAACACTTCAGAAGAAATATCATTTTCTATTATTCTCACTAAATATCCATTAGTATCCAAGAATATAGAAAATGAGTTTTACAAACATCAAGTTTAGAATAATGGAACAAAGAACTTTTGTATTACTTACCTTCACCCTTAGCATGTTTGAACATTTTCTAACAAGTCATGGCTTCTAATGTTTCTGACTTGAAGAGAAAAAATTACAAAGATCATGCTAAGAATAGAAGAGTACAAAATACATTTATATTACCATCACCGTTAACATGTTGCTTCTTTCCTAAAAAGGTAAAACGTTTCTAATAATACGGTCTTCAAGAAATAGAGGTTAGGATACTCGGCTCTCACCCGAGACACCCGGGTTCAAGTCCCGGCAACAGAATAATAATTACAAGTTTGATAGAAATAGAGGTTAGTTTGTATATTAACAAAAAATGTATGATGCACAAATTTGTTCATTCTTGCACAACAATGCATTTCTACATAGTTTCAATCTTGCAGGATTTTGAAGACAACATATATTTGACAAAGTGTCAATGATGTACTGTGTTAAAAGTAGACTAAGAAAGGAATGTTTTTCATATTTGAAATCCACTAAGGGGTATTATGTTGAGTTTAATGCACTTCTATTTCTCCATTTGATAATCAATTTCATGCTTGTTATATATTCTGACATGAATATGATTCATGGTTGTTAAATTTGAACCATTGAATGCTCAAACATAGGGCTGCAAACGAGCCGAGCCGAGCCAAGCTTTTGTAAGCTTGAGCTTGGCTTGACTAGAATTATTCGAGCTCGATGTCACGGACTTAGTGTTTTTGCTAGCACTTCGTCCCGTGCGACGCACTGTCTTTCTCCTCAAAGACTCGTGCAAGCCTTCCCGTCCCGACTTAGCTAGATCGCTAAGAAAACTAGAATAGTGGAGCAAAGATGGGACTAGTAAGAATCTCTTTATTGACTTGGAAAATGCTTACAATTTTAGGTGGTGAGGAACAAATGAGAGCCTCCCCCTTTTATAAGTGCTCATAGAGCAATACAAGGAAAGTCCTGGAAGGAATATTCCAAGGATTATTACAATCTACCATAACTGGAATGGCATATTCCAGGTTTATTCTCTAGCAACAAAAAAGGAAACTTCAAGGGCCTTCCAGAAGCTTCTTGGGCCTCCTAGAACGATCTTGGGCCTCCCGGAGAGATCCACAGTCTTCTAGAGCCTTCCGCCATCTTCTAGAATGTTCTGGAAGCTTACCGTATAACCTTAGTCCGCGAAAAGGTTATGCAACAGGGCCTCGGGCGGGGTGCAACATTTGGGGCGTTACATTCTCCCCCACCTAAGGCGTTGACGCCCTCGTCAACCATGCTCGCTGAGAAACGCCTGGATCTCGGCTTCGAACTGATGCAGCGTATCAGCACGTTCCCAGCTAGACTCGCCGTAAGGCAAGCCCTTCCACCGGATGAGGTACTCCACTTACGGGGACACGCCTCGTCGCCGAATGGTCCTCCTGTCCAGCACGGCTTCCACCTCCTTGTCGAAGAAAGTCGTCATGGTCGCCGTTGGTCGCTTCGAAACTCCGCGCTGGGGATCCTCCAAGTCTTCATGGTACGGCTTCAAGCAACTGGCATGGAAGACTGGATGAATCTTCAGCTTGGCAGGGAGTTCAAGCTTGTAGGCCACCTTGCCTACCTTCTTGAGCACGGGGAAGGGCCTTCATACTTCCGGATCAGTCCTTTGTGCACCTTACGGAACACCTTGAACTGTTGTGGTTGCAGCTTCACCAGTACCATGTCTCCCTCCTTGTACTCAACCGGCCTTCGCTTCGCGTCGGCCCACTTCTTCATCTTTCTCGCGACCTTCTCCAGAAATGCCTTGGCAATGTCCGCCTTTGTCTTGAAATCTGAAGTGAACTGGTTGGCCGCGGGGCTTCTACTCGAGGGCCCCGCACTCAGCGTGTGCGGGGCAAGCGGTTGGCGACCCATCACCAACTCGAATGGACTGCTGTGCGACGACTCGCTCCGTTGAAGATTGTAGCAGAACTGAGCGACGTCGAGGTGATGCACCCAATCCCTCTGGTTGGCACTCACAAAGTGCCGCAAGTACTCCTCGAGTAGCGAGTTGACCCGCTCGGTCTGCCCGTCCGTCTGCGGGTGGAAGCTGGTCGAGAAGTGTAAGTCCGTCCCGAGGATTTTGAACACTTCCGTCCAGAACTTCCCCGTGAAGCGGGGGTCTCGGTCGCTGACAATGTTGACCGGGATGCCCCAGAACTTCACCACATGGCTGACGAACAGTCGCGCGGCCTCCTCTGCTGTGCAGTCCGTCGAAGCAGCAATGAAGGTCGCGTACTTTGAGAACCGGTCCACCACCACGAGAATGGACCCAAGCGCCTCCACTTTCGGCAGGGCGGAGATGAAGTCCATCGAAATGCTCTCCCACGGCCGACTCGGCACGAGAAGAGGCTCTAGCAGGCCCCCGAGCTTCTGATGATCCACTTTGTCTTGTTGGCACACAAGACAAGTGCGAACATAATCCTCCACATCCTCGCACATGCGAGGCCAGTAGTATGCGGCCTCCAGTAGCGCCAAGGTTCGCTTCTGCCCCGGGTGTCCAGCCCACTTTGTGTCATGACACTCCTTGAGCAGCTGTCTCCGCAAGCCACTCCACCTAGGCACGACCACCCTGTCGCCCTTGGTGTAGAGAAGTCCGTCTTTCAGCCAGAACCTTCTCGTCTTGCCCTCCTTGGCAAGCTTTACTAGGGCCAATGTTAGTGGATCCTCCATGATTCCTACTCGAACACGGTCCAGAATGTCCCCCTTGAGCAAGCACACAGATGCGAGCTCGGCCTTCCTGCTAAGCGCATCGGCCACCTGATTTTCTTTGCCGGGTTTGTACTGCAACGCCATGTCGAACTCGGCTAGAAAATCTTGCCATCTCGCCTGCTTCGGAGATAGCTTCTTTTGGGACTGGAAGTAGCTCGTGGCAACATTGTCCGTCATGACCACGAACTTGGTGCCGAAGAGATAGTGCCGCCATGTCCTCAAGCTATGCACGACCGCGGTCATCTCCTTCTCCAGCACCGTGTAGCGCCGCTCAGTATCATTCAGCTTGCGGCTCTCGAACGCGATGGGGTGTCCTTCCTGCACCAACACCCCACCGATGGCGAAGTCGGATGCGTCCGTGTGCACTTCGAACGCCTTGGAGTAGTCCGGTAGAGACAAGACCGGTTCCTCCGTCACAGCCCGCTTCAGTGCCTCGAATGCCTCCTCGCATTGGGGCGTCCAGCTCCACGCCCGATCCTTCCGCAGCAGATCGGTCAGAGGCGCTGCGATGGCGGAATATCCTCGGATGAACCGCTGGTAGTACTTCGCCAAGCCAAGGAACGATCGCAGCTCCGTCGGCTTGGTGGGAGCCTCCCACTCCCGTATGGACTGGACCTTTGCGTCGTCCATCCATATCTTGCCACGCCCGATCCAGTGCCCCAAGAACGACACCTCTTCTTGTGCGAATGAGCACTTCTCCCGCTTGACGAAGAGTTCGTTCTCCCTTAGCACCTGGAAGACAGTCTTCAAATGCTCGATGTGCTCCTCCATCGTGTTTGAGTACACGACAATGTCGTCGAGGTAGACCATGACGAACCGATCTAGATAGGGATGAAAGAGCTTGTTCATCAAAGTACAAAAAGTCGCAGGAGCATTTGTTAGACCAAAAGGCATAACCATAAACTCATATGCGCCATACCTCGTCACGTATGCCGTCTTAGCCTCGTCACCCTCCGCAATCCGGACTTGATAATACCCCGAGCGCAGATCAAGTTTAGAGAAGTATCTCGCGCCTCCCAATTGGTCGAACAAGTCCGCCACCAACGGGATGGGATATTTGTTCTTGACGGTTACCTTGTTTAGTGCACGATAGTCGATGCACAAACGAAGGCTTCCATCCTTCTTCTTCTGAAACAGCACCGGTGCACCATACGGGGCCTTTGACGGTCTGATGAATCCCGTGTCCAGCAGCTCCTTGAGTTGCTTCTTCAACTCGTCCAGCTCGGGCGGGGCCATGCGATATGGAGCCATGGTGGGCGACTTCGTGCCCGGCTCCAACTCGATGGCGTGGTCTACCTCCCTCCGTGGAGGTAGCCTCTTTGGCAACTCCTTCGGCATGACGTCCCCGAACTCCACAAGGACGTCATCGATCTCAGGCGGAAGATCCCCCTGCATGGGCGCCTCCTCCGACTTGAGCACAGCAAGATAAGTCATCTCTCCATGTCGCATCCCCTTCTTGAGTTGTAAAGCGGAGAGAGCCTTCCCCTTCGTAAGCTTGCCTCGTGCAGTTGTCACCATGCACGGAGAGCTCTCCTCCATGATCCCGACGACTCCCAGATGTGGCATTGGGACTGCCTTTGCCGAAGTGAGGAAGTCCATCCCAAGGATCATGTTGAAGTCGTCCAGTGGTGCTGCTGTGAGACTGGTGACACCCGTCCAGTCTCCCACTAGGATCTTCACTCCTTTGGCCACCCCCTGCACAGGGCGCGCCTCAGAGTTGACTGCCTTTATCGTGCTTGAGTCTTTTTCCAGCGTCAAACCCAAGCGTCGGACCTCCGCGTCCGAGATAAAGTTATGGGTTGCCCCCGTGTCGACCATCGCCCTGGTGTTGTGGCCGTTGATCTTCACGTCCACGTACATCAGCTCTCGATTCGGGGTCTTGGACACTACCGCCTTGCTCTTCAAAGCATTCAGCAGGCGCAGGGCACCCATGTGAGCCCCCTTCTTAGGCTCCATGTCCTCGGCCTCCTCGCCTTGGACCGCGTTCACCCTCTTGCCCTTGTTCGGACAGTCTCGTGCGAGATGATTTCCACCGCACACATAGCACTCGATCTTCCGCTCCGTCGAAGGCTTTGCTTGTGGCTTGTCCTTCGGCGGCGGGCCTCCCTTTCCGTTGTTCTTCTTCGCTCCCCCACCATTGAACTTGGTGGTAGTCTTTTTCTTGGGCTTTGGGGCATCGCTCCGTCGATACTCCATCAGCTTCTCGGCTGCCGCAACAGCCGTGTTCAGATCTGACACATCTTGCCTCTGCAATTCTTGTGCCGCCCATGGTTGTAGACCCTCTAGGAACGCGAACAGGCGATCTTCTTCGCCTATACTGGAAATGGTGAGCATCAGGCGGGTGAACTCCGCCACATACTCCTTGATCGACCCGGTGTGCTTGAGTTGACGCAAACTCCGTCTTGCGACATACTCCACGTTCTTCGGGTAGAACTGAGACTTGATCTCCTTCTTGAGATCCTCCCAAGTCTCGATCTTGTAGAGTCCCTTTTCTATATCAATGCACCTGCGTCGCCACCACAGCGTAGCATCATCAGAAAAATATAGGGACGCTGTGTTTACCTTGTCGGTCTCATCCTCGATGCGGACCGCCTTCAGGTAACGCTCGACGTTCCAGATGAAGTTGTCCACCTCCTTCGCATCCCGTACGCCATTGAAGGATTTTGGTTCTGGATACTTCACCCTCTGCGTCGACTCCCTCCTCGGAGTCGGACCACCTGCAATGGCCCTCTCGAGGACCTCCGCCTTGGTTTGTAGCTCTTTGCGTAGTTCAGCAATCTCCGCCTTCGTGGCCTTTCGTTCCTCCTCGAACTCAGCCTGCATCTCGCGGAGATGCTCTCGGAACTTCGACATAGCCGTGGCGACATCCGCCTCCAAACCTTGGGCAAATTCCTCTTGAGCCGCTTGGTTCTGCTCCACTTGATACTCGACGCCTGTCACGCCCTTCTCTAGCATCTCAACATGGTTCGCCAACTCGCCAAGAGCCCATTCCAGCAACGGTTCCTTGTTCTTGCCCTTCTTCGAGGTCTTCGTCTTCTCCTTAGGCGACGAGGGTTGTGCGGGCTCGTCATTGATGATAGCTTCGGTCGAAGACATGACGGCGATCGAACCTTCGCTTTGATACCACTTGTCACGAACTTAGTGTTTTTGCTAGCACTTCGTTCCGTGCAGCACACTGTCTTTCTCCTCAAAGACTCGTGCAAGCCTTCCCGTCCCGACTTAGCTAGATCGCTAAGAAAACTAGAATAGTGGAGCAAAGATGGGACTAGTAAGAATCTCTTTATTGACTTGGAGAATGCTTACAATTTTAGGTGGTGAGGAACAAATGAGAGCCTTCCCCTTTTATAAGTGCTCATAGAGCAATACAAGGAAAGTCCTGGAAGGAATATTCCAAGGATTATTACAATCTACCATAACTGGAATGGCATATTCCAGGTTTATTCCCTAGCAACATAAAAGAAAACTTCAAGGGCCTTCCAGAAGCTTCTTGGGCCTCCTAGAACGATCTTGGGCCTCCCGGAGAGATCCACAGTCTTCTAGAGCCTTCCGCCATCTTCTAGAATGTTCTGGAAGCTTCCCGCATAACCTTAGTCCGCGAAAAGGTTATGCAACAGGGCCTCGGGCGGGGTGCAACATTTGGGGCGTTACATCGAGCTCAAGCTCAAGCTTGATAAGTTTTTTATTTTGAAGCTTGAGCTTGGCTTGAGCTTGTTTATATTAAGCTCGAGCTTGGCTTGGTTTGAGCTCGAGCTTGGCTTGATAAGGAAGCTTGATTCAAGCTTGATAAACAAGCTCGATAAGCTTGAAATCAAGCTTGTCGCTCAACTTTATTCCAAGCTCATTAAGCTTGATTTCAAGCTAGTTATGTTTGAATTCAAGTATCTGAATTATTAGCAATTTATTTATAAAAATTTAATTAAAAAAAGTTCCTTAATATCACTTATTAAGGACATAAATATATAATACACACAACCATATATATATATATATATATATATATATATATATATATATATATATATAATTAGAATTCAACAAAGAACAAACGAGCTTCTAAACAAGCTCTTAAATGAGCTCTTAAACGAGCTTCTAAACGAGCCAGCTCGCAAGCTCATAAACGAGCCAGCTCGCGAGCTCAATCGAGCCGAGTACTTCTAAGCTTGAGCTTGGCTCGTTTATTAAACGAGCTCAAAAATAAAGCTTGAGCTCAGCTTGTTTACTAAACGAACCGAGCTCAAACGAGCTTTTATCGAGCCAAGCTTCGAGTAGCTCGCGAACGGCTTCGCTCATTTGCAGCCCTACTCAAACATGTGGAGATTTGAAAACATTCAATTGGTGAACGTTTGGCCTGTTTGAAGAATCCAAAGGACTAAAAAAAATATTGGTTAACATACACAACATTAAAAATAAATTAATATATATCACAAGCATTTAGTGCTTCATAGGAACAATCACAATTTACGATTAAAAAAAATTCAATAGGTGCCACAACAAAATATCCATGAACACAGATAAATACCCAACTTATATTCGATATGTACTAGATTATAAGACAAGGTTAGATGAACCAAACCCAAACTATTTAACATCGCTAGGTGGACTTGGGGTAAACTCCTAGCCACATCAAATTATGTAAGCTCTTTTGCTTCCTTAGCCACTATCACTATACCAAAATACACATTTTGGAATGGAGAAATTCCGTTCCAAAAAATTTTAGGAACGTCTTTATTCCGTGCCTATTTTTGGGCTGCCAAAATGCTTGGAACGCCATAAAAGCGTTCCAAGGGAAGATTATTGGAACGCTTTATATGCGTTCCAGTGTTGGAACACCAATAAAGCGTTCCTAAAAAAGGGTTCCAAGGGATAATTTTTGGAACACATTATATGCATGCCAGTGTTGGAACACCAACACAGTGTTCCTAATGAGGAGTTCAAATTAATATGTACATACCTGCTGGAACGGATACAATGTGTTCCAGTGCTGGAATGGTAGAAATACGTTCCTATCAATTTGCAGATTCATTGAAATACCAATCCTATCATTTGAATTTATATATAGATAGATAATTTTTAATTCTCTTGAGATTTTATAAAATTAAAGTTGATTACAATATAAACGAAAGTAAGAAAATATCAATAGCATAAGTACATGCACAATAGATAAATATAAAGCTTTATTGACTAACAAAGTCAAAGTGTCTTACACAAATATTGTATATATGTTTAATACAATTTTGTTAGACTACGATGCTAACAAAATGTCCTAGTATTGTGAACATAATTTGAGATCTCCTCATTCTCTTTCTTCCCCGTGATCAAACTCTTTTATTGTTGGATAGCCATAGGGCCTGCAAAGTTGAAAGGTCAAAAAAAAAAAAATTAGTAGAGAAAAAAAAAGATCAGAAAATATAACTTTACAAATCCATCCCAACTTTCAAAGGAAAAAAATAGATGTTTCACTTGTTGAAGTTATATTCTTTATTTTTTTGGAAATACAAAACCAAGTCATACATCATACACTAGAATATTTTCAAGATACATTCTCACACACAATAATCAAATACAACCTAAAGAGCAGCATGATAGAAATCGAACACACGAATCGAATAACATAAGACAAAATTTCTAATTCTCCAGTCAGATTTTTTTTTTGACAGCCTGTCACATTTTCCAAATTCATTATTGCTGAGCAAACTGGCTATAGATATCAACTAACTACATGATAATGCATAGAAGGAAGGAAAAGAACCGAACCACATTCACTAAAGGTCACAATTTATAATTGGTTCTCATACGAGACTTTTTTTTTTCCTTTTGCTTATTTTTCTTCTAAAGAAAATGCACACAAATACGACTAGACCAGAGGGATAACTGAACATAGTACATCTTACAAAAAAACTAAGTGGAACAGAAACAGAGAACTATCTGCTGTTTAGGAGTTATGTTTACATGCTAATATGAATTCGTAATGCATTTAACTGTAATCTAGTTGCACTTGAAAGACTGGATACTGCTTTTCGATAACTTTAATATGAATTTTTATTCTCCATTGCCAAGTGCCAGCACCTGGATACGCATTTTAGATTTGGTTGTTGGTTGGGGGTTTTCATATATTTATTCTATGGCTGAAGATACAGCTCATTGATTGATATGGGTTCCAAACTAGTGAAAGTTTTAACATGAGTTTCAAACTAATGAAAGTTCCTATAATATGAATTTCAACATTGACAAAGGTAAAACTAATGAAAGCTAATCGATTCATGTATTGTTAATCATTTGAAAGGTATGATAGGAAATACTTGATTCAAGGGATCATTATCAATTGATAGAGGGTGAACACTACTATTGCCACTTTCTTTCTTTTTTGAATTCAACAAGTTTCTTTTTGACTAATTTTTGTATTATCATTTGTAAGAAAGCTAACATTAAAGTAAATGCAAGATGATAAGAAAGTTTTATGATCTCACCGTAAATGGTTCGTACTCGTATGAGTTTCTATCCATAATTCAGTCCGGGAGATAGGGATAGTAGGATCTTCCCGCTTTGCCTTCTGGATAATCATCGATTAATTTTTAGGTGTAAGCTTAACAATAAGAATACAAATTTATAAAATAGTAAAGTCGGATCTAGAGAAAAATTACTATCTCATACTCTATCATTGTACTGCTCTTCCGCATATAAAGCCACAATAAATTAGTATTTTGTAAATGAAGACAGTTATGATAATTTTCATATATCTGCAATGAAGACAATTTGTCAATATATTATATTTATGGAATAAGGCTAATCCACTTAGATGAAGACAAAGATAATAAAATTGATTCATATATTGTTTGATAGGATATGACTATATTTTCTATTACCTGGGACAAACTCCATTTTCTGCTTTATTATAGTCTAATTGAGTAAGATACATTATTTGATAGGATGCAACACCATTTTCTATTACGTGGGACTCTAAAGCTTATCCATACAATGACTCTGAAACTTATTCATGCATTGACTCTAGGATACAGCTCCCATAGGCAACGACTCCATTTTGATAGGATTAGACAAACTCCATTTTCTATTACCTGGGAACTTATCCATATAATGCCTAGGCTTTAGCTTAATTTTCTGTTTTATTAACCAAAGTTATTAAACAAAGTCCCAATATCCTATATAGACTGAAGTCACTAAACAAAACCTACTTGCCGGGTTAGGAAATTTGTTAAAGAGGGATATTAGAGACATGGTAATCATCATATCTGAGGAAAATCTAAGCAAAAGCTAACCAAAAGGAAAATCTACTCTACAACACAAATTAGGAGTTTCGAGAATGTCACGCCCCAGAACCAGAATACTGGAGAGCGAGGGCAGACATAGCCAGCTACGTATAATAAAATGGGATCCACTCCACTATACGGTCACGGCTGTCTAAATATATGAGGATTTATCTACAAGCCATCAGTCTCTTATGGTCAAGAACAAGCCTAGTGTCTCAATCACAAACAAGTGAGTAAATGTTACAAGATGTACGATCACCAAATATACAATAGTAAGGCATCCCAAATATTACATATTCAGCTGATCATGAAGCTAGTCGTTACAAAAGTGAGGACTAGCAAGATTTTAGTCATACATGATCAACCCTAGGTTGACAATCATGTTACAGTCCGTAGGCAGACAGTAAGTAAAAATGTACACGAGCTAACACATGCTCGGCGGCTAAACGCCTCAAAAGAATAATTTTACAATAGAGTGGAAGAGCAAAAATAAACCCACTCGTTGCCCTGGTTACGCCTGGTGTTCACCATCGGGCTGGAAAGTCGGTAGATCCTCTAGTATTGCTCCGGTATCTGGCCATACAAAACCAGCTGGGTCAGACCCCAGAAAGAGCAAGTGCCACAAAGGAGGCTTCACTTAGGAACTAAAACCAGCAATTAGCACAAATAACCATAAAGTAATAAATAAGACAGGGGTTAAGAAAAAGCATAACAGGGTGATATACGATGGGATAACCATGGGACTATTCAGATAACCAGGTTACAACCCGTAAACCAAACAAGGACCGGGGTTGTAACCCTTCGTCTGAACAGAACTTGGTTTCTCCCACCATTTATCGGCAGAATAAATATAAGAAATTAGGACATGTAACAATCTCGTACAGAATCAAGACAAGAATAGACTGGTAACTCCATCCAACATTTCACGGCCAAGCAATAAGTACGGCTTGGTACTTTAACTAACTAGGGTTATCACAGGCCTAGTTACTAGCAAGATGTAATGAGAATTCCAAGTCCGGTTATCTGTTTGTTACTACCTGAGTGATTCCAGCAAGAAAAGAAAAAGATAGCATGATATAGCAGACACACTGTAGTAAGATACATGTGTCCTAAGGTACCACACTCGACGGCGGGCTGGAAGTGCGCTCATCTCGACGGATAGCAACAAATTCTATGTATATATATATATAAGGCCGGGACCAAAGGGGCAACAGGTAACTGGAAAATTCTCCATGAACTATTTGATCAATCTAGTCATTAACCTAGCCAGATTCAGTATGAATCCCTGACCGTGGTACTCAGGGATCATGCCCTAGACATGATGCAAGACACAACCGGACTAGTAGTTTATACAAGCACAATCATCCACGGTGTCCAGGCCAATGAATTGATTTGTCAAGAGTGGGCCACGACGGGCCACTATCATTATCATTATTACTTTATCAAGAGTGCGCCACGACGGGCCACTATCAAGCATGTCAGGGTACTTGTAAAGAGTGTACCACCACGGGTCACTGTCGTGTCATGAATTAGCAGGTCAAGTTATCAGGTCAAGTTATCATGTCAGGAGTGCACCACGACGGGCCACTATCAAGCATGTCAGTTCTTGGTCACACCATGCCAGGTACAATTATTATTTCAATCATGTCAATCAAATCGGGATTATCAAGTTCGGGACAAAAGACATAAGGATATAAAATGGGCGTAAAAATACACAATAAGGAGTTACAAAACATGGGCAAATAATGATAATTAACAGTACACAGGGCTATTGGAAAGTCATGCGGCTCAGGCATATACGGCCAAGAAGTGATCACATGCGGCTGGGAGAAGAACAGCCCATGCGGCTGGATGGGGTCAGGCGCATGCGGCTGATAAGGAAAAAGCCCATGCGGCTAAGAAGGAGTTCGGGTCCATGCGGCTGGGAAGTGTAGAATCATGCGGTTGGGTATAGAAGGAGGCACATGCGACTTAGTAGAAGCCCATGCGGCTGGGTCAACGTGGCTGCTTAGGCGGCTGGGAGTGAAGGGTACATATGCGGCTGATAATGGACTCAGCCTCATGCGGCCAAGGGTGCTGATGCATATGCAGCTCGGGAGCAAGGCCTTATGCGGCCAGACAGGTTATACGCCTATGCTGCCAGGATATGAAGGGGGTGCATGCGGCTCAGTTAGGAGCTCATGCGGCCAGGTCAGTTCAAGAGCTCATGCGGCTAAGAAGGAGTACAAGTTCATGCGGCCAGGAGAGGCAAGGGCGCATATACGGCTAAGTGGGGAAAAGTTCATGCGGCTGGGAGAACACTTGCCGCATGAAATGTTCATGCGGTCAAGTCAAGCACAGTTCATCTTCTCCAAAATTTTGAGAAGAAGAACACCATGAACCCAAGCTTCCAAGCTCCATAAAACCCTCATCCAGAGTCCAAATCCGAACTTCCATAGGTCAAAATGAGGCAGAACGAAATTCTCTACAACATGGAACCATCAAAACTTGGAAATAACAATGTTATATAGATCAAAATCCAAGAAATCCGAAAACAAGATAAACTTAGATCTACAAGAATCTAGCCATGGAAATTGAAAATGCCAAGTACTAAAGAGTGTTAAAATACTGCAAAAAAGAGAATGGAACAATAAAATTCGGGTTCCTCCATGAAGCAAGATGCACTTGCCTAGACCTTCCTGGTAGGTGAGGAAGTTAATGAAGGAGAAGAAGAGTAATGAGGAGAGAGAAGGAAGAAAGGGTTAATAAATGGGGATGGTGGTGGTAGGTAGGGGTTCATGCTAGCCCAAACCAAGCCAAACCAATCCAAGCCCAACCCGAACCAAGCCAGGCCAAACCGAGCCAACCCAATCCTCCTCCTATCCAAATAAAACCAAGCTCCACTAATCCGAATTAATCCATAAACAATAAATGACAACTAAACCACAATGCTAAATATGAAAATAAACCGTAATTAACTAATCAAAGAAAAAAGAAATATGGGTCAGAAATACGAACACGTATAAAATACGTATCACGAATTTCGGGGCACTACAGAGAATATTAATGACAGTCCCTACAGACAAATCACTCACAACATAAAAATTAAAAAAGAAAGTAAATCACTCTGGTAGATCACCACCTAACCAAAAGACAAAATCCTTGATAGGTCAACATACTTGAGAAAGGAAGCAGTGTAGTACAAATACAAGTAACTGGAAGGTTGTATAGTATAAAGTACATGTAATGCCTTGAATCTGGCGCTCTCTGCATGCTTCATTAATCCAGCTAGACCGTTAGGCTGCCTCATAGCCATTGTCCCTCCGGTCAGTCAAGATTTTGTGCGGATACATGATCTGCAATATTCATATTAGGTGTCAACTCTATTGTACTTCTACATCCATAAACATCTATGTTGCAATTATCAAAGGATGAATAGGGAAGAACCTAGTGGTTGACATCCCAAAGTATCATGTCCTGAGGAGCATTGAAGAAGTAGTGGAGGGCAACCGTGAGCTCGACAACACCAAAGATCGAGCAAAGGTGGCCTCCTGTTTGGAGACATAGAAATTGACATTTGAATGCACCTCGTCTGATAGTGCTTGAGTTCCTGCAGTGAATTAATTGTCATGTATATGGTAATATACGCCCACAATATTGAAACTAAAGTGATATACAAAATATCGATCGAGCAAAAGTTACATATCGGCCTTACCCTGATTGAGAGGTTCAATATGGATTCGATAGTTGATAGTGTCCAATAGAGGAGTTGGTGGTCTCTGTGAATGATACTCTCCCATCTCTGATAAAGAAGCACGGGGGGCATTTCCTGTTCCTAGTCTAGAAAATCGAACAAAACATCTAGTTTAGATACCAACTGCTGATTAGAAAATAAAAATTTTGCTAACTTAAAAACTTCAATAATGTTTTCCAAGTTCTCTCTTTGTACTTGGGTCTATGTTTCCTTAATTATCGTTAATGAAACCCATGGGAATTGTTTTTTCCAAAATCAAGAAAAAAAAAGCAGTACTATAATCATGGGCATTGAGATTTAGCTTGTGATGTATAAACAAAAACTTTAAATGGTGCTAGTATATAGGCATTGAGATTTAGTTTATGGCATATAAACAAAAACTCAAAATGGTGCTAGTATCAGAAGGTACTATGCAAGAGTAATAAAATAAATACAATTTAGAAATTGTATAATGGAACTATTGTCTTCGTTTGCTACATTTCTTATACAAGCATTCACTCTTAAAAGTAAGATTTCATGAGTTTATAGGTTTGTGTTGAATGTTACTTATTGTATATGTTCTTGGTTTTATTAGATTAAAACTAGATGCCTAAATGTAATTGTTCTGACTAAATATAAAATATTTTCGTAAATAGATTCTACATTCTGGCAAAGGAATTCTCCAAGTTTAGAGGAACAGAGCATTGTTAAGATGAGGAATTCTGGCAAAGGAATTCTCCAAGTTTAGAGGAATTCTGGCAAAAATAACGTAAATGCTTTATATCAATCTTGTTGGATGCAATACTTTGTAATAAACAACTTCCTAGTAGCAGGTCCAAAAACAACAAGAGAGAACAAAAACCTGATATAAAATAACCTGATAGGCACTTGTACTCACAAGCACTGACCAAAACATGATATAACAAAAACCTGTTGTAACAAAAACCTGATAGGCACTTGGATTCACAAGCAATAATGAAAAAATGATATTACCAAAACACGATATAACAAAAACATGACATTAAACTGTAATATAAGAATAAAAAGTGACAGAAAAATGTAAACATGATATAGCAATATTTCTAGCTAATATGCTTAATTAGTTGGCGTCTCTCTCTTTGTAATTACGAACATTTTTCTACCATTTGATTGGAAATATAAATCATATTGCAACTACATGGTGGATATCGACTCTGAGGTGCTCAAAAAAAATTGGCAATGCCCTTCGCGAAAGCTCTTCAGCTTCTTCTATATATGACTCACTCTATCATAGGCCATGTGTGGAAAGCTGTTGTTAGCATGTAGACCGATATAGACTTAAAGTCTAAATGCAGTTGATTTCTCACTAATGTCAGGTAGGAAACTAAGATACAGACTTAATAGTAGCATCATATATATATACTACTCTATGTCAGAGATTGAAACATCTGAGCTTATGGTGGCTCCACAGAGCACGCCAATTATGATCTAGAAAATCATATTATAGCTTCACTTCAATGCTACTGCAGTGGGAAGCAAGCCAAGCAAAAATATGTCATTGCAGCTGCTTTGTATAAAAACAACACAAATAGATATCTATTATCTCAAGAAGAAAGAAGGGGAGAGATTTCTAAAATCTAATCAGGTATATATACACCCAATATATATGTCTCTTAGTATTTTATCCCTGAAATACTCGAGTGCGAAGTTTGCTTCTTTTGTAACAGCTATGGTGAAAGTTCATGTGTGCCTAATCTTATGTTAATCCAAAGGACTCGTGAACATTGATATATGGAGAAAAATTAAAACCTACGTACTAGTTCTGGGAGTAGATTTTCTCCCAACGACAAAGACTCGCGATCAAGCCCATAAAGTCATATATTTGCGAAAACAACTTTTATCGCCAAATTAACAACTTAAGAGTCTGGTTGGGTTTCAATATTTCATGACAAGTTTCAAGTTGCCAACAAAACTTCAATAATAGATATTTCTCATAAGACCCCGAATGACATTTTCCTAGGGCTATGGGGTATGAGACCGCAAATGGCATTTTCCTGGGGGCTATGGGGACCTCAAGTACTCACTTAACTGATATGTTCCATAGACAAGATGAAAGAATTCCAGAAGGAGTTTTCATATGATAATCATTGCATGGGGCAGGATGGCCAGGTTTGAGTAATCTCATGAAAGAAAGTTTGGCAAAAGCAGTTTTCTTATAATTTTATATACTATTAGACAATCGTATATAAAGAGAATTTATTAGACTCACCATCAGAGTATAGTAATGGACCGAAAGAAAGGAGGAACAAGAGGGGCTACGACGAATTGACCCAACTCTTGCTTGTCTTTCTTATTATCCTCCTGCAAGGATTATTAAGAGCTAGGCCAACCATTATTGATATTTCCCAGATACTCTTTACTAAGTTCACCTAAGAGTAGCATTTTCCTGCTACTGTCTCCGGAATCCATCTATCTGAAGTCGCTTATTAGGAGTAAAGTATAATGAAACTCCCGATTGGAAAGGAATGTGAATTTCTTCCTAAAATTAATAAGAATCTCTTCCTAAAATTAATAAGAATTTTCCGCTAAAGAAAAAAAAAGAACCAAATTTTCTTAATAATTTGTTGCAAACACATGGGCACTAATTTCTTGCATACACATAGGCAAAAAATTAAAGCAAAATTGATACTGATTTGATTTCAGAAATACACATATACAAAGGAGGTGGGTGTAATCGAACTTTGATGAATGAGACTGCACCACAACAAAAATATTGAACCAAACCCCAAAATTAATTCAAAGTGAGACCCTAAAATTGATAAGAATTTCTTTATGAAAATTGCACAAAATACTGAACCAAAAAAATCTGAGGAGAGAGAAGAACAAACGTGAAAAAAGTCGGGATAGCCTGGCAAGTCGTCGGTATGTCGTGCTAAGTCGATCTCCTCGCCCGAGATGAAGGTTAGGTTGATTTCGTCGCCTGCGATGAAGCCTAGGATGTTGATCTCGTGGCCTGCAATATATTGGAGGGGAGGGAAGGGGAGGAGGGGAGGGAAATCTAAAAAATTTAGGGGGAAAAGATAAGGTTTTTTGTTGGAACACTATCACATTAAGGGCATGATATGCACGTGTGTACCATCCCAAATTTGGAACGTATTTAGAACAATATACTAGTGTTCCTAACTAAATAAAAAATTCTAAAAATTATAATAAACTATATCAGGAACACTTTTCTGATCTGGAACGCTTTTATTCCGTTACAGACACTAGGTACAGATAAAAAGTGTTCCTGATTGAAAATTGTCTAGAGTTCCAAAATTATTATTTTGGTGTAGTGTAGCATAGTGTAGTTCCTTCTGCCCCTTTTTTCATATATATATGTCCTTCATGAAAAATGTGTGTGTTGCTGAAACGTGTTTTATATAATTAAAAAAAACTAAATGCATCAAAATATAACCGCTTTAATTGTTCAAATTATGCAAAAAATCTTAACAAGATGGAATGACTTTGTATCTCTTTTTCTATTTCAGTTTTAAAAAAAGAGTATATAATGAAGACTTCCAGAGCAAATGTCTTCTAATCGTCTTCATGTAAGCACAGATTCTCAAGTCCTAATTGTATATTAAGAATATGTCCATAGAATAGAACAAGTAAAAACATACAAACTCAACTAGACTAAGCTAACATAAAACTGAAGTAAAACACACGAAGAGCAAAATGTTGTAGGGACAACACCTATATGTACTGCAACAATTTCAATCATAAACCAATCCCACTTGGTTTCCGGTCTCATAAAATTTGATATATTGATAGAGTTGAGCAATGCAAAACAACAAATACTATAGGACAAGTATTTATGACTTAATACTACTGGTAGTCCCTTGAGCAGAATTATATAGGCTTTTCCTCTGAATCATATACTCTGAAAGCATTATGGTATTATAGTAACAGCTCACATGTATGATAAGTTCTTTCAATACACTAGTAATTTGTATCACAAATTAACTATATAATGAAACTCAAGGAAAAAAAATGAAAAATTTTAAATACAAGAAACATTTGTTTCCTAAAACATATTGATATCATGCAGGGGAGGTTAAGGGCCAGGATAAACATGTGTTAATTTGTAGGGAAGAAAACTCCGCATATGCATTTTCTTAATTGCATGAGAAATAAAATTCTCAAGCAGTCTAGCAAAACCCCAAAAAAATGGTGCAGTTTGGAAAAGGTTCTCTCCAATGCCTCCCAAAGGATAGAAAAATACATCCAATAACATGCAAATCATCCACATTCTTATGATAAATAAGAGCCAAAGAAGGAATAGAAAAACACAAAACTCAATTAAAAGGATAAGTAGATAATGGTTAGGCTAGCTGGACAACTCAGAAACTATTGCATCCTGAGTTTGATCAGCTATTATAATTTATATGATTGTTGTCTAGCACATTGTTCAAACAGAAACAATATTCAACACAAGCAATATTGTTCAACACTATAAACATTCAAATTTGTATGCTCACAATTTCTAACAGAGTGCTAACAAGTTAAAGCCGAATGTAACACAATTTGTAATAGAGTATTTAAAACATTTGTTGGAAAAATTTATATGTTAACACTTGTTAAAAACAGAGTGCTTACAGAAGGCTATATTTTTTACAGAGTGCTCACAGAAGAACATTTTTATGTGTATATAACGTTATAAAACAAAATGTTCAGAATGAGATTGTTACAAAAACAATTGTTAAACAAAAACTAGTTTGGAAACCACAGAAAAGCTAAATATTTCAGTAGATCGAATTAACTCTTAGAATGTTAGATATTGTTCCTCTAAAAATCTGCAAATAAAATAAAAGAAGTTAAAGTTACCGGCCTCCGGGGAAGTCGCGCACGAAGCACTGCCCTAAGAGTTAATCCGGGTCTATGTGCAGACTTTTCCGGATGCTCCTAGTGGTAAAACTCCCGCTCTACCGGTATCCCGTCGTCGCACATAACTCGGGGAGATTGACCCTGACTTAGCTCTGCGCAGAGCAACAAACCAAGAACAAAAGAGTTTCGGAGTGACAAGAATTCGAAAGAGCGAGAGAGTGTTTTGTAGTAATTTTCAGTATGTTCAAACTATTGAGATTGGCCTCAATATATAGGCTTTTCTCTAAGGTTAGGGAATAAAGGAGAATGAAGACAATTTAATCCAGCCAATAAATACTGAACGTTATAAAGTTCAAATAAAAAACCATGTGGTACATTGTACTTGGACATGATTTGATGTTACAAGTTTAATGGGTTCATAACGGTCAAAATTATTGTAAGGGAGTTGAGCTTTTGCTAGCTCATGTGTGTGTGAACACAACACACATACAACTAACAATATATATATATATATATATATATATATATATATATATATATATATATATATATATATATATATATATTTTGGAACTAGGTAAATTGTTTCTGGAATCGCTCCCACTAGGATTCGAACTCCTGACCACTCGGACCGCATGCATATCTCTTAACCACTAGGCTAGAGGTCATATATATATATATATATATATATATATATATGTATATATATATATATAAAAGAGAGATGAGAGATTAAAATTTTTGCTATCAAGCATTTTCAAATGTCCTTGAAATATAAATTTTTTTGGATGTCTTTTGGACCATACATATTGTTGGTGTTGTCTTGGTATCTAGAAAGATAGTCCCACATTACTCACACCAAATGGCTTGTATTTCTATATAAAGCTTTGTTTGTGTTACACAACTAAAATACAAGGTTTTAGCGACGGCCCTATCCGTCGGAAATCCGTCGGTCATTTCCATTACCGACGGATTTTCGACGGATACGGGCTAAAAAAATCCGTCGGGAATAACCTCGTCGCTAAAACTAGCTCGTCGCTAGTCCGCCGCTCTACGACTAATTAGCGACGAATTTTCGTTGACAAAATAAAAACTTTTAGCGACGGCTAATCGACGGCTTCCCGTCAACTACGACAGTTTAAATTTTTAATATATTCATAAAATTAGCGACGGACAATTTGTCGCTAAATCGTCGCTAACCGTGTATCCGAGGGTTTCTGATACGCAATATTCGTCGCTCAAAGCGTCGCTAACCTCGACGGATTAGCGGCGGAAGAGCGACGGATAATACGTCGCCACCCTTCTGGAAATCTTTTATATTTCCAGAATATGAGCGATGGAACGTCCGTCGCCATTCCGTCGCGAAATTTTTCCAGAAACAGGCCGACGGACTATCCGTCAGAAAACTGTCGCTACCTGCAAAAGTCAGTCGGTAACCCGTCGGTAATCCGTCGATACCTGCAACAGTCCGTCGGCAACCCATCGGTAATCCGTCGCTAATTGAAATATTTTTGAAATTTTTTTTACAGAAAAGAGACTATTCCCTGTAATATAACATATTCAGCATCCACCACACACAAATATAACATATCCGACATCCAATATATCCAACAAATATCCATATTGCCAACACAATCTCCAAACATCCAATATATCATAACATACACAAAAAATATCCAACACAATGACCAACAAAATATCCAACACACTATCCCAACATACATAGCAAAATATCCAAGCATAATCGGATGTAACTGGAAATCTGTATCACAAGACTAACAGAATTACTATGTAATCATGTACTCACCAATAACCGGATGTAACTGGAAATCTTTCATAATTCATTCTAGCATACATTAGTGTGAATCATCTATGTTATGTACATATGGTGTAGTATATATTTTTATCGAATCTAGTATCAGAAGGATATAACAGAATCAAGATGAACTCACATAATGTAATACTAAAACATCATCTACTACTATATAATATATTGTGATAGGTTGTCGTATCATCATTGCCGAGGGATGAGGGTCGAAGAACAGTCAACTTTATCTACGGCTACATAGTTTCAGCCTCACCAGTCGAATGGCTGCAGGGACTATGTCCTGATCACCATGTCGTACCGTAGATTAATGCAAATGGAGCTGGAGCTGGAGCCAAAATACAGAATCCAAAATATAAAATACAGAATCTAATCCCTGGGTTCGTCGAAAATACAAAAACAAAGATTGACACACAGTTCTAATTCATATGTGTTTTAAGTGTGAGAACGGATGGCTCAGAATACAACCCAAAATTCATTCTAGCATACATTATTGTGAATCATCTATGTTCTGTACATATGGTGTAGTATACGTTCTTATCGAATCTAGTATCTAGTATCTGAAGAATGTAACAGAATCAAGATGAACTAACATAATGTAAAACTAAAACATCATCTACTACTATATAAGATATAGTGATAGGTTGTCGTATCATCATTACCGAGGGATGAGGGTCGGAGGACAGTCAACTTTATCTACGGCTACATAGTTTCTGCCTCGCCAGTCGAATGGCTGCAGAGACTACGTCCTGATCACCATGTCGTACCGTAGATTAATGTAAATGGAGCTGGAGCCAAAATACAGAATCTAAAATATAAAATACAGAATCCAATCTCTGGGTTCGCCGTGTCACCCTCATTTTCTGTATTTCCCGTATTTCGTATTTATATTTGTATCTGGATTTTGGCATATATTTTTATTTTTCTCGACTTGTGGAATTTCGGTATTTCTCGTATTTTGGGTTTTGTCCTGGCTCGGTTTTAATTGGGATGGTTTGGTTTGGTTTAGTTTATTATGTATTGGATCACTTTAACATATGCTACACCCTCAACACACCACATCCCACCCTCTTTAAAACTCCACCAATATTTTCTCTCTCCTCATAACCACCATTTATTTTCTTCTTCTTCTTCTTCTTCTCTTTTCTCTACACAACATCCACCCATAGGCAAGTGCACCTTGCTTCAACATAAGAACCCTCTTTTATTTGTCCATTTGCTAGATTAGGACATGGTGATCAACATTAGAACTTGAAATTTTGTGATTTGGAGTCTCCATTGTTCTAGATCTAAGTTTTCCTTATTTTTGGATTTTGTATGGTTTGATCTATTTTGGTTGGATTTTTACGGGTTTTGATGTTTCCATGTGGAAGAGCATTCAGTTTCACTCCAGTTGGAGCTTTGGAAATCCGGATTTGGAGTTCGGATGGCCAAGTTGTGATGCTTTGAAGCCTTGGGTTCACCATGGTGTTCTTGCTGTTTGGAGAAGACAGTGAGCAGTGTGCAGAGCTTCTTAGCTTATGCCACTGAGCCTTGGGTACGCTTTCTGTTGGAAGCGTGTCCCTTGAGCGTGCGTGACTTTTCACATACGCTGCTCCCTTGAGCGTGCGTGACTTTTCACGTACGCTGCTCCCTTGAGCGTGCGTGACTTTTCACATACGCTGCTCCCTTGAGCGTGCGTGACTTTTCACAAATGCTGCTCCCTTGAGCGTGCGTGACTTTTCACGTACGCTGCTCCCTTGAGCGTGCGTGACTTTTCACATACGCTGCTCCCTTGAGCGTGCGTGACTTTTCACATACGCTGCTCCCTTGAGTGTGCGTGACTTTTCGCGTACGCTGCTCCCCTTGAGCGTGCGTGACTTTCGTGTACGTAGCTCCCTGTGTGCGTGCTTTTGTGTGTACGCTGCCCCCCCTGACCCCTTGCTTAACCCATTGGCTCTTGGAGTTTTGGTTTTATTTCTCGAATTGGTTTCTTTTTGTGAATTGGGTTTTTCCTGAGATCTGTTCAACACAGCACGACTATCTTGACCCGACACGGCCTAACACGATTTTCAAGTAATTGTTTATGACTAGTATGGTTCTTGGGGTTTTCTGTGAATTATGATCCTGGTATTCTCTGATCTTCTTGCTAGTGACCCGTAGTGGTGCACTCCTGACATGACCAACCTGACTTGATAGTGGCCCGTGGCGGCGCACTCTTAACTTGACTTGACTTGACTTATGCTGTTGCGACAGCTAACACGACTTGACAAGAATAAATGGTCTGGACACCGTGGGCGATTGTGTTTGTACAAATGAACCCGTCATGTCTTGCATCATATCTAGGACAGGGACCCCTGAGTACCACGGTCAGGGGTACTCACAAAAATTTACTAAGGCTAATTACTAGAATAATTTCAGTAGTCATGAGAGATTTCCCCAGTTACAGGCAATCCCGTTATCCCGGCCGCAATTGTTTGGACTTGTAGACTGCCGTCGAGTAGGGCACATTTCCAGTCCACCGTCGTGTGGGGCACATAATTATTGATAACTGCTTAATGAATCCAAATCACCTGGATAACCAGGATTAGCTGCAGGACTTGTGGCTGGAGGAACATCTCATTGTATCTTGTTAGTAATTAGGCTTGTGATAACTCTAGTTAGTTAAAGTATCAAGCCGTACTTATTGCTTGGCCGTGAAATGTTGGATGAAATTTAATCAGTCTAGCCTTGTCTTGATCATGTACAAGACTGTTACTTGACCTGAATTCTTATAATTATCTTGCCGATAAATGGTGAGAGAAACCAAGTTCCGTTCAGACGAAGGGTTACAACCACGGTCCTTGTTTGGTTTGCGGGTTGTAACCTGGCCATCTGAATAGTCCCATGGTTATCTCATCGTATATCATCCTGTCATGCCTTCCCAATATGTCCTGTCTTTTAGTGATTCTATACAAGATTGTCTTTTATATTTACCCATCATGCTTTTCTTAAATTACTGTCTCTTAATATGTAATTATATTATTGTGCTAATTTGCTGGTTTTTGTTCTTAAGTGAAGCCTCCTTTGTGGCACTTGCTCTTTCTGGGGTCTGACCCAGCTGGTTTTGTATGGCCAGATACCGGAGCAGCACCAAAGGATCTTCCTGCTTTCCAGCCCGATGGTGGTCACCAAGCGTAACCAGGGCATCGAGTGGGTTTCTTTTGTTCTTCCACTGTAATATTGTAAATTATTCTTTTGAGGCGTTTAGCCGACGAGCAAGTGTTAGCTCGATTGTACTTACTTACTGTCTGCCTACGGGCTGTAACATGATTGACAAGCCCCGGGGGTTGATCATGTATGACTGAACTCTTGCTAGTCCTCATATTTTGTAACGACTAGCTTCATGATCATTCCGAATATATAATGTTTGGGATGCCTTACAATTGTATATTTGGTGATCTGATATCTTGTAACTATTATTAGTTGGTTGAGATTGAGACAATAGGCTATTATATGACCTTAAGAGACTGATGGCTTGTAGATAAACCCTCATATTTTTAGACAGCCGTGACCGTATAATGAGATGGATTCTATTTCATTATACGTAGCTGGCTGTGTCCGCCCCCGCTCTCCAGTATTCTGGTTCTGGGGCGTGACATGGTTTAAGTGGTGGCCCATGCAGGTCTTGTCAATCAAGAAATGTGAGGGTTTACCAGATAGATGTCTCAATCTGTACTCGTCTTTGATCTCCACTCGTATCTTCTTATCTTCTTGGATTCCTGACTTGATAACATGCTTGCATCATTGTTCTATCCTGGTCCTTCCTTAATATTCCTGATGTCATTGCTTCAGTGACATCGTTCTCGTTGATCAGCCGGAAGGAGCTCAGCCAGCAGCCCAGCAACAGCAAGAAGATCAAGATCAGTCCTCAACAGCCGCCTCTCGAGCCATGCCTACTGGAGGAGAGCCGCCAGTTCAGCCAGTCCAGCCTGCAGATCCTGATGATAGCACTTTGGAAGGTCTCATCAGAACATTGTTAGCTTCTCAAGATCGTCGAGGTAATGCATTGCACCAGGCAGTACAAGATGCTCTGAACAGAGGCGGTCATCCGGGAAACAGTACAGCCAACAGTTTCAAGCGCCTGAACCCTCCATTCTTCGACGGCACCGAGGATGCCATTACCGCAGATGCTTGGCTCCAGGATACAGAAGTTATTCTAGAGGCCGCAAAGACCCCCGAAGACGAGAAGGTGGCGGTGGTGCGCCTGCAGTTATTAGATTTAGCCCGTAACTGGTGGGCCATGCAAGCGGTGGGATTGACAGCACCTGTTCCCTGGGCAGTGTTTAGCTAAAGGTTCCAGACCAAGTATTTCGACGCGGTGGCTCGATATGACTTGCAGACCAAGTTTAGCAACCTGAAGTAAGGAGGCAGGTCGGTCGATGGATATGCGGTCGAGTTTTCTAGGCTTAGTCGGTTTGCTCCCACCTTGGTGGCGACCGAGTTTGATAGGGCCCAGCAGTTCCAGCAGAGGCTCCACTTGGAGATCTTGTTGGCAGTAGAACATTTCGAACACCAGACGTTTGATGCGATATTACGAGCAGCTAGGAGGCACGAATATACCTCCCAGAGGATTGTGGATAGGACCGGATGACGAAAGCGATCCCACAGTCAAATGAATCAGTCTTCAGCACCAGCCCCGGCAGCTAGGGCTTTGACTATTGGAGCTCCGAGGCGAGCAACCTCAGTTACGTCAGTCCAGTACTCGACCCCGACGTACCCTCCGCAGAAACAGAAGCAAGCGCAGCCTTCCGCCGTGGGCTGTTCTTATTGTGGGAAGCCTGGACACGTTGTGTCAGAGTGTCGCAAGGCGCTGGGATTATGCTTATTGTGTGGGGCACCGGACCATAGGGTGGGGTCCTGTCCATTCAGAGTCGATTCAGCATCAACAGTATCTAGTCCCTCGGTTAAGGGACCAGCACCAGTTCCAGTACCAGTCCAGCAGCAACAACAGTTGCCGAGGCCATTGCCGCCTCAGGCCCAAATGTTTCAGTAGCAGTACCAGCCTCCGAGGCTATTGCCGACTCAGGCCCAGGCCTTCCAGCAGCAGAGGCCTCAGCAGTTCGCCCTGGCCCAGGCCCAGATCCAGAATCGACAGAGAGGTATCTGTATCCTATTGTCTTGCTTTCCGTCGTTGTTATGCGGGACACGTGTCATGTTTCATGTGTCCTAATTATGACGGTATATTTTGGACCCGAGCCATTTTCTAGATCATTCGAAAAGGTTGGTACCAATAGCCTTTAACCTTTTCGTATGAGGAAAGGTCCGTGTCCCTGTTTGACCAAGGGGAGGGACCTCAAGCGCAAGGCTATCAGTTTAGTTCATGTTGCTTGAGTTCATCGCTCCTTGGGAGAGTCAAACGTGGGAGTGTGAGGATGACATCCGATCACGATATCCCGACTTGTTTGACTCGTAAGGTGTAATGTCTTTCTTATGCCTTACGTTTTCCCTTCCTTGCTTGT
Source organism: Iris pallida (assembly GCA_029216955.1). Taxonomy (NCBI): domain Eukaryota; kingdom Viridiplantae; phylum Streptophyta; class Magnoliopsida; order Asparagales; family Iridaceae; genus Iris; species Iris pallida. The sequence goes on from JANAVB010022594.1 coordinate 1,920,078, forward strand.
ATTGTATGATTGTATGATTGAACTGCTTAGTGTAACTTGCCTGTGCTTAGTGTAGCTTGTCGTGGCAATCTCTAGCTCCTTGATTAAAATTCCGAGGACGGAATTCTTTTAAGGTGGGTAGAGTTGTCACCCTCATTTTTCGTATTTCCCGTATTTCGTATTTATATTCGTATCTGGATTTTGGCATATATTTTTATTTTTCTCGACTTGTAGAATTTCGTTATTTCTCGTATTTTAGGTTTTGTCCTGGCTCGGTTTTAATTGGGATGGTTTGGTTTGGTTTGGTTTATTATGTATTGGATCACCTTAACGTATGCTACACCCTCAACACACCACATCCCACCCTCTTTAAAACTCCACCAACATTTTCTCTCTCCTCATAACCACCATTTATTTTCTTCTTCTTCTTCTTCTTCTCCTTCCTCTACACAACATCCACCCATAGGCAAGTGCACCTTGCTTCTACATGAGAACCCTTTTTTATTTGTCCATTTGCTAGATTAAGACATGGTGATCAACATTAGAACTTAAAATTTTGTGATTTGGAGTCTCCATTGTTCTAGATCTAAGTTTTCCTTATTTTCGAATTTTGTATGGTTTGATCTATTTTGGTTAGATTTTTACGGGTTTTGATGTTTCCATGTGGAAGAGCATTCAGTTTCACTCCAATTGGAGCTTTGGAAATCCGGATTTGGAGTTCGGATGGCCAAGTTGTGATGCTTTGAAGCCTTGGGTTCACCATGGTGTTCTTGCTGTTTGGAGAAGACAGTGAGCAGTGTGCAGAGCTTCTTTGCTTACGCCACTGAGCCTTGGGTACGCTTCCTTTTGGAAGCGTGTCCCTTGAGCGTGCGTGACTTTTTACATACGCTGCTCCCTTGAGCGTGCGTGACTTTTCACATACGCTGCTCCCTTGAGCGTACGTGACTTTTCACGTACGCTGCTCCCTTGAGCGTGCGTGACTTTTCACATACGCTGCTCCCTTGAGCGTGCGTGACTTTTCACAAACGCTGCTCCCTTGAGCGTGCGTGACTTTTCACATATGCTGCTCCCTTGAGCGTGTGTGACTTTTCACGTACGCTGCTCCCTTGAGCGTGCATGACTTTTCACATACGCTGCTCCCTTGAGCGTGCGTGACTTTTCACATACGCTGCTCCCTTGAGTGTGCGTGACTTTTTGCGTACGCTGCTCGCCTTGGGCGTGCGTGACTTTCGTGTACGCAGCTCCTTGTGTGCGTGCTTTTGTGTGTACGCTGCCCCCCCGACCCCTTGCTTAACCCATTGGCTCTTGGAGTTTTGGTTTTATTTCTCGAATTGGTTTCTTTTTGTGAATTGGGTTTTTCCTGAGATCTGTTCAACACAGCACGACTATCTTGACCCGACACGGCCTAACACGATTTTCAAGTAATTGTTTATGACTAGTATGGTTCTTGGGGTTTTCTGTAAATTATGATCCTGGTATTCTCTGATCTTCTTGCTAGTGACCCGTAGTGGTGCACTCCTGACATGACCAACCTGACTTGATAGTGGCCCATGGCGGCGTACTCTTAACTTGACTTGACTTGACTTATGCTGTTGCGACAGCTAACACGACTTGACAAGAATAAATGGTCTGGACACCGTGGGCGATTGTGTTTGTACAAATGAACCCGTCATGTCTTGCATCATGTCTAGGACAGGGACCCCTGAGTACCACGGTCAGGGGTACCCACAAAAATTTACTAAGGCTAATAACTAGAATAATTTCAGTAGTCATGAGAGATTTCTCCAGTTACAGGCAATCCCGTTATCCCGACCGCAATTGTTTGGACTTGTAGCCTGCCGTCGAGTAGGGCACATTTCCAGCCCACCGTCGTGTGGGGCACATAATTATTGATAACTGCTTAATGAATCCAAATCGCCTGGATAACCTGGATTAGCTGCAGGGCTTGTGGCTGGAGGAACATCTCATTGCATCTTGTTAGTAATTAGGCTTGTGATAACTCTAGTTAGTTAAAGTATCAAGCCGTACTTATTGCTTGGCCGTGAAATGTTGGATGAAATTTAATCAGTCTAGCCTTGTCTTGATCATGTACAAGATTGTTACTTGACCTGAATTCTTATAATTATCTTGCCGATAAATGGTGAGAGAAAGCAAGTTCCGTTCAGACGAAGGGTTACAACCCCGGTCCTTGTTTGGTTTACGGGTTGTAACCTGGCCATCTGAATAGTCCCATGGTTATCTCATCGTATATCATCTTGTCATGCCTTCCCAATATGTCCTGTCTTTTAGTGATTCTATACAAGATTGTCTTTTATATTTACCCATCATGCTTTTCTTAAATTGTTGTCTCTTAATATGTAATTATATTATTGTGCTAATTTGCCGGTTTTAGTTCTTAAGTGAAGCCTCCTTTGTGGCACTTGCTCTTTCTGGGGTCTGACCCAGCTGGTTTTGTATGGCCAGATACCGGAGCAGCACCAAAGGATCTCCCTACTTTCCAGCCCGATGGTGGTCACCAGGCGTAACCAGGGCATCGAGTGGGTTTCTTTTGTTCTCCCACTGTAATATTATAAATTATTCTTCTGAGGCGTTTAGCCGACGAGCAAGTGTTAGCTCGAATGTACTTACTTACTGTCTGCCTACGGGCTATAACATGATTGACAAGCCCCGGGGGTTGATCATGTATGACTGAACTCTTGCTAGTCCTCATATTTTGTAACGACTAGCTTCATGATCATTCCGAATATGTAATGTTTAGGACGCCTTACAATTGTATATTTGGTGATCTGATATCTTGTAACTATTATTAGTTGGTTGAGATTGAGACAATAGGCTATTATATGACCTTAAGAGACTGATGGCTTGTAGATAAACCCTCATATTTCTAGACAGCCATGACCGTATAATGAGATGGATTCTATTTCATTATACGTAGCTGGCTGTGTCCGCCCCCGCTCTCCAGTATTCTGGTTCTGGGGCGTGACACGCCGAAAATACGAAAACAAAGATTGACACACAGTTCTAATTCATGTGTTTTAAGTGTGAGAACGGATGGCTCAGAACACAATCCAAAATTCATTCTAGCATACATTAGTGTGAATCATCTATGTTCTGTACATATGGTGTAGTATACGTTCTTATCGAATCTAGTATCTAGTATCTGAAGAATGTAATAGAATCAAGATGAACTCACATAATGTAATACTAAAACATCATCTACTACTATATAAGATATAGTGATAGGTTGTCGTATTATCATTACCGAGGGATGAGGGTCGGAGGACAGTCAACTTTATTTACGACTACATAGTTTCTGCCTCGCCAGTCGAATGGCTGCAGGAACTATGTTCTGATCACCATGTCGTACCGTAGATTAATACAAATGGAGCTGGAGCCAAAATACAGAATCCAAAATACAAAATATAGAATATAATACCTGGGTTCGTCGAGCAAGAATCCTTTGACAAAGGAGACCACCATGCTGTCAGGAACCTCTCGTTCGAGCTCTACACGAAGGATGTCCACTTGAGCTCCGGGGTAAAGTTTTAGCTCGGAGCAATAATCTGTTGACGGAGCACATCCACCATGCTGTCAGAAAAAAATAGTAACGGTGAGAGACCCTTCTGAGTAGGACGTATACTCTGATAGTATCTCCTCCAACACTCAATCCTACTACTGATATCATTCTTGTAAAGGTGATCTCTTAGAGTATACGTCCTACTCAGATGGATCTCTCAGAGTATCCTCTCCGGTTGGTTGTCGTATCATCTTTGCCGAGGGATGAGGGTCGGAGGACAGTCAACTTCATCTACGGCTACATAGTTTTTGCCTCGCTAGTCGAATGGCTGCAGGGACTATATCCTGATCACCATGTTGTAGTCCAATACAATCCAGAGATTGACACAGTACTAATTCATATATGTAGTCCAATACAAATAGTCTAATACAAAAACAACCCAATACAAATAGTCCAATACAAATAAGTGAGTCCTAGCTAATGAGAACCACGCAGCTCACGCAAATGCTCAGTGATACGATCACGCAACCACCTCGAATAAGTGGGATCGACGGCGTTAGGAGAGATGTAGTCCCTTGCAAGTGCTGGATGAATAGAACCACTACTAAAATAACCCAGATTAGCGACGTCAGGAGACGTCGCTAAATACAGGAAATACGTCGCTAACAATGATTTGCGACGTATTTAGCGACGAAAAACCTACGTCGCTTATAGGCAAGTCGCAGATGGCAATTTAGTCGCCAAACGTCGCTATTTGCGACGCGTAGTTAATTGTCGCTAGACGTCGCAAAATGAGCGACAGATAGCGACGTATAAGTACGTCGCCAACATTGCGACGTAAAGCGACCACTAGCGACGCTTCAAAAGTTTATAAATGATGACGAGGCATGGCATCCACGTGGCCACGTGGGCAACGTAGCGACGTATATTAGCGACGTCGAGCGACGTAACGTCGCTAGTTAGCGACGTATAGCGACGTCTGTGTGACGTCGCAGTACGTCGCTATCCGTCGCTAATATAAAAAAAATTTAAAAAAATATAATTGATATTTTTGTTATCCGATGACAATCAAAGAAGCACGGCTTTCCGCCGTGTTTCAAGCGGAAAGCCTTACTACGGTCCATGCAATACGGACATGAGAGACGGCCATGAGTGCTCCATCCAGATAACATTCCATAGGCCGGAAAGTCGTTGATGGTCCACATAAGGGTTGCCTTCATCTGAAAATTCTGCTTCCTGGAAACATCGTACGTGTTAGCGCCTACTTCCCATAACTGATTCAACTCATCTATCAAAGGCTGTAAGTACACGTCAATGTTCCTCTTGGGATTGTTCGGACCAGGAATTATAACGGTTAGAAACATGTACTGAGTCTTCATGCACATCCAAGGCGGTAGGTTATACGGAGTAACAATCACAGGCCAGCACGAATACTGGGATCCCGAAAGACCAAAAGGAGTAAAACCGTCAGAAGATAGTCCCAACCTGACATTTCGCGGATCTGAAGCAAAATCTGGATACACTCGATCAAAGTGCTTCCACACTTCTCCATCGGATGGGTGATCCAACACTCCTTCAATCTGTTCTCGTATGTGCCAACTCATATTTTCGGCCGTCTCTTTCACCATAAATAATCTTTGCAACTGCGGCGTTAAAGGCAAGTAGTGCATTGAATCGGTCGGTCTTCTTGCACCGGTAGACCTTCCTGTACTAGTTGTCTTATAGCGATCAGCACCACAAAATCTGCACACATCTGCGTCCTTGTCGTCTTTGTAGTACAGCATGCACCCATTGCGACAGGAATCGATTTTCTCGTATCCCATCCAGAGCGATCTCACCATCCTCTTAGACCGGTAGAAGTCTTTAGGCAACTTAGCACCCGCCGACAAGATCTCTATAATCAACTCCAACACTCGGTTGTAGCATTCTTGCGACATGTTAAAATCTGACTTAATGCTCAACAGCCTTGTAACCACCTCCAACGGTGAATGATCCTCACAACCAGGATACAATGGAGTCCTTGCATTCTCCAACAACTCCATGAACTGTGCAGCATCGGCGTTCGGTGCCTCCTCAGGTGCATCATGAACGAAACTAGGCCCCGCAGCGTCGAAAACCATGTTCACGCACCCGTCGTCGTATGCATGATTATCTGAAACAAAATTAGGTCCCGCATGCATATACGGCTCAACATAAGGCTCCGGCTCTGATGCTAAAGACACAAGTTCTTCATGTGCGGTCCACTGATAGTAATTAGGCGTAAAACCCCTCGAGTACAAATGATATGTCACTTCCACTTCTGGATAATATTTCACGTTATGACATTTCACACACGGACACTTAATTTTGGTGCCGTCCATGTACTGAGGGAACGCCTTAGCAAACTGCAGGAACTGCTCTACTCCCGCTATGTATTCATCCCGTACACCACACATATCATCAGCACGACAATTGTACATCCATGAACGATTTCGCAAGTAGTAATTCATATCCATTTGGAAATAATTCTGCAAAGATGGACACACATTATCCAATAGGCACAAATTCGTATATTATGTCTTATTATGGGACACACATTAGTAGCGGACAGTTACTAATAACAATGATATGCAATCTAGGTCAAACTAGGTTGTACTAAGTCAAACAAGGTCAAGCTAAGTCAAACAAAGTCAAACAAAGTCAAACAAGGTCAAACTAGGTCAAACTAGGTCAAACTAGGTTGTACTAAGGTCAAATAGTCAACCTTGGTCAAACAAGGTCAAATCTAAGTCAAATATCCTATTTCTAGTCATGACCTACCAAGTAATGAGCAATAGTGAGTTAACAAAGCAAACTGAAACTAAAACTAGTATCTGGGTGTCATTTAAACAACTAAAACTAGTATCTGGGTGTCATTTAACAAACATGAAGACAACAAAGTCAAACAAGGTCAAGCTAAGTCAAACAAAGTCAAACAAGGTCAAACTAGGTCAAGGGTTGACCTATAGTTGACTTTGTCAACTCTTAGTCCAATCTAGGTCAGATGTTTACTCTACTTTGACTTTCAGTTAAAATAGTCAACCTTGGGGGTGACTACTATTTCATATAATTTTAAAGTATCGGCCGATACCGATCCGATATGGCCGATACCGATACGGTTTGGCATGTTCCGATCCGATACCGACCGATACCAAATATTGACCGATACCGACATTGGGGGTCTTTGTTCCGATCAATTCAAGTACCAATAATGACCAAAGTCAACTCAAGCTATCTCATACACACAAGTAATATCTATATAGATATATACATATAATATATATATAGGCATGTATATACTATATGCCTATATTACAAGACAAGGCAACTTTCATGCCTTCATATATTTAGACACTCTAACATAGGCTATATGCCTATATCACATATGAGTTACATGATATAGTTATGTATATATGTATACAATACCATCTAGGCTATGTGTACGTGTCCAACATAATGTCGATGTGCAAGGGTGGAATGAACTAAAAAGGTAATCCTTCAACCAAACAATACCTAATCTATATGTCAGTCATGGGACTGAACAACTGAATACAAGACAAATAATAGTACTGGAACTAAATAAATGCCTGGACTAATATGAAGAGATAATATGGACTACAATATATATATATATATATATATATATATATATATATATATATATATATATATATATAATATGAGGAAACAATGCACAAACTGTTCTCAGATTGACACGTATATATATGTGTGTGTGTCATGTGTGTGGTGTGCTAACAGTGTGTGTGTACAATAGGGTGTGTGTATATAAGGTAAAGTGTGCCATGTGTGTGTACATAACATGGGCTAGGTGTCTCAATGTGTGTGTGTACATAGGAATCAATAGTGTGAGTGAATTAGCTATTCTCGGTTTTGAGTGTAATGTGAGTGAGCTATAAGAGAAACAGTATACACAAACAGTGTATCAATCTCAGGAAAATCAGTAGATAGCAGTAGTGTGTGTTTATATTCTCAGGTTACACTTATGCGTGTGTGTAGATAGGTGTAAACAGTGCATAATTTCTCGAGAAAATTCAGTGTAATGTGTGTGTGCCAATATGTGAAAACAGTGTATTAAAACTGTTCTCAGTTTTGACAGTCAATGGCATACGAAAACCCAAGAATCCCCAATCAATGTGAACCCTAACATGCACATTAATTCTCAGAGAAGATATGGGATTAATCATAATGGTTTAATCATTCAAAATCAGTTTAAACCAATGTTAATCTCAGAAAATTAATATATAGTGAACTACGTATCAGAAAATTGGGGATAAACCAAATTCGAAATCCAAATTCAATTAATAGCAAAATCTAATAGTTGGTAATGATATGTGTATGTGTCATAGAGTCACACGTGTCGAGTGTCCACCAAAACATGACACAATCGTGTCCAAATTATTTTTTAACACACACGAACACAAATGACACAGTGCAGTCTCGTGCACGTGTCCACGCGTGTGTGTCCGTGTCTGTGTGTGTGTGTGCGTGTGTGTGTGTGTCCGTGTCTGTGTGTGTGTGCGTGTGTGTCCGTGTCCGTGTGTGTCCGTGTGCGTGTGTGTGTGTCCGTGGGAGAGGAGGAGGAGGAAGGAGAGGAGTTAGGTTAGGGTTTACCTGAGGAAGAGGAGGAGGAGGTCGGATTGGGGGAGGAGGAGCTCGAGGAGGAGGATCTCGAGGAGGAGGAGCTCGCCGGAGGGGGAAGGAGTCGCCAGGGGGGAGGGGGTCGCCGGGGGGGGGGGGGGCACTGACAGAGGGGAAGGGAGTCGCCGGGGGGGGGAGGGTGGGGGGGGGGAAATGAAATTTTCGGGTTTTCGAGTGAGAATGAGGGGGAAAGAAGGCAGCTGCGTGCCTTAAGTAAAATAACTTAGCGACGTCACGTTTTGACGTCGCTAAACGTCACCAACTTGGCGACATGTACATAAAATATGTTGCTGAACGTCGCTTTTCGGCGACGTAGTACCCTCCTGTCGCAGAACGTCGCTAGACAGCGACGTTTTGCGATGTGTTTAAAACGACGTCGCTACTGGCGACGCCATTTATTGCCGTCGCTACAGTACGTCGCTATTTGATGATATTTTAGTAGTGAACTCCCGGTCTCACTAGCTACTGGTGCCACTACCTCCTTAACATTAGGAGGAGCCACCTCAGCATTCAGTGTTTCCCTCAAACGACGTGCCGCTCCTCGGGTCATGGGTGCCATCTGGTAAGATCGATATTCACAAATAATATAATTATAACATAAGCAAGCTAACTAAAGGAACCATCATGTCATTTGAGTACATTTTCGAAAGCAGATAAAAGACAGAAGCAAGCTAACTAAGGTTTAGTGTGTTTGTAGGTGTTAAAGTAAATGTGCATCAATGAACCAGTGAGGGTTTTTGGGTTAGTGTCTAAGTGGCATTAAGTTATGAGAGTGTGTCTTAGAGTGTGGCCAAGTCAGTATTCAGAGAGGGTTTAGTTCTGAGATCAGAACTGAGTAGGGAGATGGGGAATGTTTGGCTTAGGCCTTAGGCCTTGATTGCAGGCAAATGCAAGTGGCTCAGGGTTGGCTTCAGGCCAGTGCAGGCAATGCAAGCTACTACATTTGTATATTGGCCACAGCAATGGCAAATTGGGCCATGCAGTAAGGAGTGCAGGGCATGTGGGGAGTGCCTTGGCACATGGCCTTGGCATTGGCTTTAGTCACTTGGCCATAGGACTGCATCAGTCAGGTAAGTCACTGTATCAGTGAAATCAGTTAGGATACATGAGTATGTATCAATGCATTGGATTTGTGTGTGTCTAAGTATAAGGTATCATTTAGTAAGGTGAGTGTTCAGAGGATTAGAGTGTGTGTGTTAAGAGTGTGAGCGTTTTATGAATGAGTCCCTTTGTATTTGGGTGAGCTATTCGAAAATAGAGAAACGAAGAGAGAATGGGGCTACTGTCTTAAAGAGAAGGGATATTAGTTGGTGTCAGTCCTACAATCAGTGAGGACATGGGTACTGTTTTGAGTGTTCAGTTGTATGAGTGTCTTGTGTTGGTGTCTTTGGATCAGTAAAATGAGGGAGTATTATGAGTTAGTATTTTATTAGCAATTAGGATACATGAGTTAGAGAGGTCAGTAATCCAAGTATCAGAGTTAGTGATCAGTTGTATGAGAGTTGTGTTAGAGTGTCAGATAGTATCTTTGAGTGTTCAGGAAACTTCGTTTCCTGTGACTGATCAGTGAGAGTGAAAAACGTGTGAACCATAGTGAATGTATCAGTGTTTAGGTGAGTTAACTGTTCTGAGTTAGTATTGGGGACAGTGGGCTTACTGTCAAGTATCAGTGAGTGTCCCTGAACCCAGTGTTCAGTTGAAAGGAGGTACTCCCTACTGCAGATAAGGTTTAGGGAAGGGCCTTTAGGCCGTTGGATTTATGCAAGGGTAACCAGGACTTGGCCAATGGCCTGTATTCGAGTGAGAGGGCATGGTCCTTGAGCCTTGGGTGTACTGCAGGTGGCTTGGCCACCACTACAGGAATCGGGGACAGGAGATTCACCCCTGTTGAGCCACCCAGTGGCAAGTAAGTGTGGTTGACCTACAGTAGGCATGCAGCACCTTGCTAACCTCGTTGCAGGGCCTCTTGGTCAGGTCCTATTAGGACCAGAAATGGTGTTGTAGGTAGTGCAAGCACTGCACTGCAGCGAGGGAGGTTTGGCCCTCTAGTGGCAGGCTGTATTTGCATTGCAGCATAGGTTGCTTAGTAGTAGCAGCAGAAGTTACACTAGCAGCACTTGGCCATGGCTTGGGTTTGCCTAGAATGTGTTGGCCACTGGGTTTATATTAGTATGAGTGCTCTTGAGAGCTTTTGGTTTTGGCCAATTTGGCCTGTAGCAGAGCAGTAGCCAATTGGCCGCTGTTCATATCATGGTGTGTGTGTGTGTTTGCCTAGAATGTGTTGGCCACTGGGTTTATATTTGTATGAGTGCTCTTGAGAGCTTTTGGTTTTGGCCAATTTGGCCTGTAGCAGAGCAGTAGCCAATTGGCCGCTGTTCATATCATGGTGTGTGTGTGTGAGGTTGGGAGCTAATGTAGGTAATGAGACATACCTACAGTTAGAGAGGGCTATATATATATATATATATATATATATATATATATATATATATATATATATATATATACTCCCCCCATCACCGTCGGCCCCCGCGACAGCCGGCCCACCCCCCCACCCGAAACCCTACCTCTGCCCCGAAACCCTAAACCCTACCCTGCCCCCCGCCCTCAACAACCTCCCCCCCGCCCCCACTCCCTCCCCCCCACCCCGCCGGCCCGAGTGACAGCCGACCCACCCCCCCACCAACTCGAAACCCTAAACAGAGAGAGAGAGAGAGAGAGGAGAGAGAGAGAGAGAGAGAGGAGAGCATACCTGAGAGAGCGATATCCCATCGGAGAGAGCTTCGCCGGAAAATGGGGTACCCGCTAGCTTGCCGGAGAGAGAGAGAGAGAGAGAGAGAGAGGGGGGGGGGAAGAGAGAGTTTTTTGGGGGAAATGAAAAAATTCCCCCCCCCGTCGGTTCAATTTAAGTTAGGTTACAGTATTTAGCGACGGATTACCGACGGATATATCCGTCGGTAGGTAGCCGCTAAATACCCACTAGATTACCGACGGAACGTCCGTCGCCACATAGACGCTAATTTAGCTTACCATTTATTTCAGATTTTACCGCCACAATGTGCGACATATTAGCGACGGACACGAATCCGTCGCTAAAGCTTCGTCAAATTAGCGACGAACGTGCGACTGATTTTGACGCAAAAAACTAAAATTTTTTTTATTGCTTTCTGACGGTAGCCAGTCACAAGGTAGTCGCAAGGCCGTCGCTATGGCCGACGGATACGATCCGTCGCTAATCCTCCGTCGCCAATTTGCTGTATTTTAGTAGTGTTAAGAGATGTACATGAGGTGTGGAGAGGCACATGGGTGCCATGTGGGGGTGTTCTTCTAATAGGAAGAAGGATAAATCCACAAGAGAAACATTTGTGCTTTTTGTCATGCTCATGGGATTACTCCATTTGGAGCTAAGTTCCGAAGCGACTCGGGCTCAAGGGCGCAAAGTGACGCTTTGTTGGTGCACTTTGCACTTAGCACGCTGGGGGCAGGCGCGACTCGGCGTGGCGCGTGTGCTCGCGCGCTCGAGCGCCAGAGCACCCGAGCGCCTGTGCGTCCGGTGGCATTGGAATCTACTCATATAGGAATGAACTTGAACTGATGGGTGTTGTAGTCGATTTCAGCGAAGGATCGTCCTTTGTAGCATCTGAACTTCAGTTGCCAGCAGAGCCAGGAGATGTTACGGCGGAAACTGCTCTCATGTTACTTCTCCTCCTCCACCATGGCTCTGGACACATCTGCTCCTCCTTTCTTCCCTTCTTTTCGACTATCTCGGCCTCCTATTCGGCCTACTATTCCGATATGCGTTTGATACGGTCTACCTAACCTATATACTGATACTAATCTGATACTCTCTGATATTAAGTACATCCGGCTTACTAGCTAGCGGATCCACCAGTTACATGATTATATACTAATTATGTTAGATTGTGATACTAAGTAGCCTCGTCGTAGGCCTAGCGTGTTATCCACAAGTTTAGTTTTTCTTACGATATGAGTATCGGTATCGGGCTATTAATTCTTATGTTTAGTTTGTCTTACGATACAGATATTCACATCAAATCGAGCATGAATCGTTACTTTGTTGATCGTACATGGATGTACAAACGACAACATGAGAGCAGAATTGGTGTGAGTGACGATTTTCAGGCAGGTGTGGAAGTATTTCTTAAGTATGCCATGAGCAAAACTCAGTACATGGACGATAACAAAATCAAGTGTCCATGTGTTAATTGTCACAATAGACGTTTCGAAGAAGTGATGACTGTGAGAGATCATTTGACCCGTAAGGGTTTCGTACGTGATTACGGCCTGTGGTCATCGCAAGGTGAATTATATTCAAAAAGACAGGCTGCAGAAGCTGGTACTTATGCTTTTGATGATAATGCTGCAACGGATGTCCTCGAAGACGACGGATGCTCTGTGGATTATGGAGACATGCAGAACCTTGCACGAGATATGGTGTATGCTGCGGCAGGGCCTAATTTTGATCCGGAGGATCCTAATCCCGAGGCAAAGGAGTTATATGATATGTTTAAGGACGCAGATACTCCTCTATATCCTGGTTGTGAGACTCATTCCGCACTGTCAGTGACGATGCGGTTGTTGAACATAAAGTCTGATTTTAACTTGCCACAAGCTTGCTATGATCGGATCACACAATTAACTAATGAGGTGTTACCGAAGGAATCAAAAGAGCTCCCAAGAAACTTCTACAAGTCAAAGATGATGGTCCGACAACTGGGACTGGGGTACGAGAAGATAGATTGCTGTCGCAACGGATGCATGTTGTATTACAAAGAGAATTGCGTATTAGAAAGTTGTTGGTTCTGTAATGCGGATCGTTACAAGACAGTACAGGGAAAAGGAAAGTCAACTAGAAAACGACGTCCTTACAAGTATATGCATTACTTGTCGATCACGAAGCGCTTACAGAGGATGTATATGTCTCTGAATACAGCAGAACACATGACGTGGCACAGTGAAGATCGCATAAAGGACGAAGGAGAATTGTCACATCCTTCGGATGGGGAGGCGTGGAAATATTTTGATTTGTGTCATCCAGATTTTGCTGCAGAGCCTAGAAATGTACGCCTGGCGCTATGTTCTGATGGCTTCGCCCCTTTTGGACAGTCGGGATCTCAATACTCATGCTGGCCGGTCATTCTTACCCCTTACAATCTGCCACCATGGATGTGTATGAAGACTCCTTATATGTTCTTGACAGCTATCATACCCGGTCCCAAAAATCCGACAAAGAACATCGATATATATTTACAGCCGTTGGTGGATGAGCTGAAACAGTTGTGGGAGATCGGCGTCACGACCTATGATATTTCCAGAAAACAAAACTTTCAGATGAGAGCTTCACTCATGTGGACAATCAATGATTTTCCAGCATACGGTATGCTGTCGGGATGGAGTACGCACGGCAACATGTCTTGTCCGATATGTATGAAAAATAGTAAAGCGTTCCGCCTTAGACATGGAGGAAAAACTTCTTTCTTTGACTGTCACCGTCAATTTCTGCCAACGAGACATCCTTGGCGAAAGAACAAGGACGCGTTCAGATATGGAAAACAAGAATTTTCTGAACCTCCTGCCAGATTGTCGGGATACGATATTTGGGAAGATGTAAAGGAATTGCCCACCGCAATGGAAGATCCATCGAACAATCGTGTCGAGGGGTTCGGACAAAGCCATAACTGGACCAAACGGAGTATCTTCTGGGACTTGCCTTATTGGAAAGATAATCTTATTAGGCATAATCTTGATGTCATGCATATCGAAAAGAATGTGTTCGATAATGTCTTCAATACCGTTATGGATATTAAAGGAAAGACGAAGGACAATCCAAAAGCAAGACAAGACATGGCCGAGATATGCAAACGTCATAATCTAAACTTGATACAAAGGGGAGCTGGTGGATAAGTAACTAAGCCGATAGCGCCATACGCATTGAGCAAGGAAGATAGATTAATAATCTGCAAGTGGATATCTACTTTAAGATTTTCCGACGGCTATGTGTCGAATTTGTCTAGATGCGTTGATCTCAATGAACGCAAGCTAACAGGAATGAAGAGTCACGACTGCCACGTGTTTATGGAAAGATTACTGTCCATTGCGTTGAGAGAGTTGTTGCCTTCTGCTGTATGGGTTCCGTTGGCCGAGCTGTCTACATTCTTCAGGGATATCTGTTCAACTAAGCTCACGGTGCAACATATGATACAACTTGAGGAGAAGATTGTCTTAACAATTTGCAAGTTAGAGAAAATATTTCCACCGGGTTTCTTCGACAGTATGGAGCATCTACCGATTCATCTAGCATACGAAGCCCGTGTCGGTGCATCTGTTCATTATCGATGGATGTACCCCTTTGAAAGGTAAATAAAAATCGATATAATTTAAGTGGATTTTACAATTCATTGTTAATTCTCAAGATAATTGGTCTCTCTAGGTATCTACATCATCTAAAGAAGAAAGTTGGCAACAAGGCTCATATAGAGGCTTCGATATACGAAGCATATCTTATCGAGGAGGTGTCAAACTTTTGCTCTATTTATTTCGATACTCATGTTGAGACAAATCGAAATAGACCTCAAAGGAATGACGAAGACGTTGAGGAAGGAGGTATATTCAATTTAAGGGGCAAGCCTATTGGGGCTAGTAAGAAACGGTGGTTGAGTGACGATGAGTATGATGCCGCTCACCGATATGTCTTGTTAAATTGTGACATACAAGAAGTGAGAGATTTGGAGAAGTAAGTGACTACACCTCGTTATAATCTCTAATTTGGTGAGGTAAGTGACTACACTAATTTTTATTCTCTCTAACAGTGTATTTAGAGATGAAGTCAAAATAAGGACACCCGATATTACCGATGAGGGACTTCAAAAAGAGGTTGATTTTACCTTTCCGTCATGGTTTCGAGATTACGTAAGTAACTGAGATAATATGTTATGCGGCTACCATTTAAATATATATATGCCATTAATACATTTAAAGTTTACAGGTTTTATTAGCTGAACCAAGTACACTCACAAATGAGAGCATCCGTTATTTGTCATTGGGACCGAAGAAGCATGCAAAGACTTGGCCCGACTATATCGTTAATGGCTTCAAGTTTAAGACAACTCAACATCCTATAAATGCAGAATTTCTCAATGACGACTTCAGTACGAAGCATTCTGGTGTTTGCATAAGAGGCACAATCTATGACGACGAGCCGGACTTTGACTATTATGGAGTGCTTCGGGATATTGTAGAATTACAATATAGTGCCCCATTTGATATGCATATTGTTATGTTCAAATGTGAGTGGTTCGATACGACACCAAATATCGGTTGGAGAATCGATAAACAATTTGGATTCGTCGATATAAATCATCGCAGGAGGTATAGAGGGTCCGACACGTTTGCGATAGCAAGTCAGGCTGTTCAAGTC
Organism: Iris pallida; assembly: GCA_029216955.1. Taxonomy (NCBI): domain Eukaryota; kingdom Viridiplantae; phylum Streptophyta; class Magnoliopsida; order Asparagales; family Iridaceae; genus Iris; species Iris pallida. The sequence continues at coordinate 1,935,689 of JANAVB010022594.1, forward strand.
TACTATACAAGCTACCCAAGACGTCGTAGAGATCGCTTTGACTGGTGGGCAGTATGCAAGATTAAATCTAGAAATACATTCAACGTTGGAGACCCAGCATACCAAGAGGACCAGATCGAAAAGCCCCAATATTTGGGACAACAGTCTTGTGACATGGATGTTGAATTAGAGGTTGATATACCTCTTGCTGATGAAAATAGAGGGGAGGAAGAGGTTGATATACAAGACTTAGATGTCAACCAGGGGAGAAAGAGGCGTCTTGTCCCAAGTATTGAGACTGAAGAAGAAGAAGAAGAAGAAGAAGAAGAAGAAGAAGAAGAAGAAGAACTTTATGAGGATGAGGATGAGGATACAGATGAATTCGACGATGAGGATGATGATGATGATGAGGCCGAGGAAGAGGACGATGACGATGATTAAATATCGCTATATTTCAGTTGTATCTTGAAGCACCCAATATCTAGTCTCGAATCCTAAATTACCCTATTACATTTGGATTTACAATTACAAGTCTAGTGGAACACAAGATGCCATTTCATCAAAAGTTACAAGAATTGTACTTTGTTGTATTGGTGCATGATTTTATCAGATTTTGTGTATCTAGCTTTTATTCGTACTTCACTTCTGATTGTAATATTTATTTCAGTTTGGGATATTTGCGTATTATTGTATGAGTTTCTTTTTACAGATGGCACTCCTAGGCCTACTCGTCTGGGCGGCACTCATCGCCCTGCTGCTGGTATGGATATGTTTAGGTTTATATTCATTTATAAATCTATGTTGTCGGTATTTTGTTTATGTGTTCTATTTACAGGGCATGGTTGCGAGCACCCGTACTGGTGGTGCTGGCCGTGGTCGTAGCGGTGGCGGCGACGGCGGCGGTGGTGGTGGTGGTCGTGGGCGTGGGCGTGGGCGTGGTGGTAGCGGTCGTGGTCGCCAGCCGCATTCCCCGGATGTGACCTTCGAGCCCGACTTGGAGAGCCCGATCACAGGCTCTTCCCGCCGTCATTCTTCCTCGGTGCCACCGACATCGTCGTCGAGGCCTGTGACTCCATCCGCTAGCGGATCCGTTCCGCCACCGGATGTACCAGCGGATGCAGCAGCAGATGCAGCAGGGGGCCCAACAGTTACTGCAGGGTGGGCCTCGGAGTACCCCGGGATTCAGTTTCATCCTGATACCGGGGAGTACATTCGCGGACCCGCGGATCCCCCGACGCCACCAGAGAGGCTGGTGGGCGAGTTCCGACGAGAGCTATGGCCCGCTGGTGAATCGTAAGTAAATTTAAGTTAATTTATTAAATTTGTTTTATTTATTCAAGTTAATAATCCAGTCGTTGCTTCTTTATATGTTTTTCCCGTGGGATGCTGCCCGGATTCTAGGGTGCATTATCCGGGATAACTACCATGGCCCCTACATCAATTTTTCTGAGGTGCCTCAGGACATGAAGTACGTCTGGCTCGACGAGATGAGGGTATAAATCCGTCGGTGAATTATTAATTATTCTTTAAATTATTAAATTTTTTATTACGTGATATTTGAATTTGTATGTCAGAGGACGTTCTGGTGGCCCCCCCATCGCGAGGAGGCGATCCGCAGGACCTACAAAGCCGCCGCCGGGAAGAAGATACGGGATGCGGTGTACGACCTTCGTACGGCGCATACGAGAAAGGACTGGATCCGGGCGGAGTACTATGAGCAGATGTTGGAGAAGATGGATACTCCGCAGTTCAAGCTGAAATCGGAGAAAGCTAAGGCTAATCGACAGGGCGCGGGTCTGCATACGGGGGGATCAAGGCCCCACGCATCGACGCGTACAGATTTGGTGAGATAGCGCAAATTCAAATTCATTCTATTATTTAATTTCGTACTGTTAATATACGAAGTTAATTAAATTCTACGTATGCAGGTCCGACGGGCGGTGAAGCAGGGGAAAGAGGCGGAGACGGTCACCGCTCACGATGTATTCGTGCATACGCACAAGAGGCGGAAGGACGGGAGCTTCGTCGACGCGAGTGCCGAGGAGACTGATGTAAGTACTTAAGTTTATGAGATTTATGTTAGAAATATAATTATTGTTAAGTTAATTAGATAAACTTAGGATTCAGACTATAACTTAGGGAAACATAGGATTTATATTATAACTTAGGAAAACTTATAGTACAAACACATTCATTGGATAGGCTGCGTATCGTGAGGCACTTAGTCGGCTTGAGATCGAGCCCCCTTCCGAGAATGTCGGCGAAACGACGCCCACCCAGACGCACTCTTCTATGGCCGCTCGCTACGACGACGTGTTCGTAGAATCCGTCGGCGGCGTTAGGAAAGGGCTCGCTACGACGACGTGTTCGTAGAATCCGTCGGCTGTGTTCGTGATACACACCGTCGTTGTTGTAACAAATGGTGTAGGGGATGCTACAAATGCTGCAATTGCTGCAAATGATGCAGGGGATGCTGCAAATGCTGTATTTTTTTATTTTTTTTCAAAATTAGCAACGTTCAGCGACGGCTAGCGACGGAAGTTAACGTCGCTAAGTAAGTATCGGAACGTCGCTAACTGTGATGAAAACCGTCGCTGATCGTCACTAAACGTCGCTACGTATGACGTCGCTAAACGTCGCTATATGTCGGTACTATAGCGACGTAACAAAGTCGCAGAACGTCGCCATTTGGCTCTCAAGCCAGGTCAGCATCGATGCATGTCACGTCGCTCATTGTCGCTAGGTTACGTCGGTAACTGCTGACGTTTTACGTCGCTGGTAGTCGCTGAATTAGCGACGTGTACGCGTCGCTAAGTATCGTCGCAATAGCGACATATTGCGACGTCGTGTTGTTTAGCGACTAGGTTAATCGCGACTACATGCAAACGTCGCTAAATACGTCGCTAATTGAAATTAGCGACGTATTTTCCCTATTTAGCGACGTCCTGAGGCGTCGCTGATTTGACAGATTTTAGTAGTGAGAGGGATTGTCCAAACACCAATGCTTGTCCGACTTACCCCAGGACCGGTCCTGTACATATTTATGTAGATATCTGCGAAATAAATTCTTACATAATACAGATACAACTAAAGTGGTTTTTGTTGTTGATTACTAGCTGCAGTCCTCACATCAACCTAATAACCTATTGCTTAGAGCATCTCCAACCCTAGTTGCCTCCAGAGCTGGTTACGCGGAGTGGTTCACACTCTTCCTAAACTTGGGGTCAAAAATGAAGAATCTCATTCCACTGGGGAACTCATTATCGATTCACTTCACACCAACAAAATCGGAAACATCTCAATCCCGGCACGGTCACCGCCCCGTTGGTTTGCTCGCCTATTGTCTTGTTAAGTGTTGTGAATCCTAGGTGGCATGAGACACAAGACAATGTCTTATATAGGTGGCAAGATTATATTCACATAAGACAATGAGTTTGAAAAGTTTTCTCCAATGCAAAAGTATTGAGAAGACATGCAAAGTATTTTTTTTACAACTTTCAAGACAACTTCTACTCTTCTTCTTCTTTTTATATATATTTTTATTCATAATTGATTATGTGGACATAAAGTCATTGTGAAGTGCACTGTCTAAATCTAGACAATAAACTTCACATTGTCATTGACATGTCAACTCTATACTTTATTTCACATTTGCATTGGAGAAAGTGCTTAAAAAAAAAAACTTGTCATTCCTATATGGCAACTATTTTTTTTCAAACTCACAATAGGGTTGGACATGCTCTTATGCATTAAACTAACATTCTAAGTAGGATGCGTATAATGAATTTCATATTTAATTGCCAATAGTTGTTAGTTGACAATAATAGTGTCCATATTATATTATATTATTGAAAAATGTTATTCATCTTCTAAAGTATTTTTTTTCAAACTATCTCTACTTATGTGACAACTGACATGACATCTAACATAATAGTTAATATAACAAAAATTAAAATTAAAATAAAAAATAATTAATTAATTTTTTGGGTTAAAATTTTTCATGTCAACTGTCATGTCAGCTATCATATAAAGATAAATAATTTGAAAAAAAAAACACTTCGAAGCAATAAATTGTATTATTTTATATATATTATTTATGATTGGTGGACGAAATCTTGGCTTCTTGGGAGCCGGAGGGCAGATCATGACACCAAACACAATGCCAAATTAATTCTAATTTCCAAATCAATTAAATTGGCTTTATATGTTTGGCTTCGTGCATAGCTATATAAATTAAAACCAAGGGGAAGAACGAAGAACAATATAGCGGAGTCCATTCAGAAGAGGACTCTCGCGAGAATATCAGAACAACAAACATAAATATAAAATTTGTCACAACTTGTATTTAATTTGAAGCATCAAATGCATCTTTTTTTTTTTTTTTTTCCCTTTCTTTTTAGACTTATTGTTCACAGCTGACAGCACTTAATTTAAGCACCAAATGCATGTTTTAAACTCAGTCGGAAGGCTCACTAGGACGAAAGATATATTCTCTTTTAACTCTTTCAAAGACGTTTTCTTAACTCCCCAACTCTAAGTTCCGTTAACAATAAATTGATAATTAAATAAACCAACTATACAGTACAAAGCATATATAAGTGTGACGCCAAATCTGTAACTTCATAGCCACAATAAATATTACATATACTAGCATGCATCGTTGTACGTGTATTTTGTACTAATTTATTAAATAATAATCTTTAGAAAACATTTTATAATAGGATGTTATTTTTTTTTTCTTTTTTAAAAGTGAAATATTAGCAATGAAATATTTTTTTGTGAATTTTTGAGGAAAGCAGATATTTGTAAATACATAGTATTTATATCATTATATTTTATAAAATAAAAAATAGTAACGGTGGAAAGAGACGTGATAATGGATACTAAGTATTTATTATGGTAGTAAGTACTAATAATAGTATTAGACATGAATGATAATTATATTATAATTATGATTATATTATTAATAATATTTTTTTAACTAAATATATAATGTAAGCTAAGATAATAAGATGAGAGTATTTTGAGAATCTTAAATTTTTTACACTGAAGTCTTTCCATTTTTCCTTTTATATAATAAAGTATAAAAATATCAAAAAGACTACCACAATAGAAGTATATGCTAGCATCTCAGAGTATCTCAAATACAAAAATATTAATTTTTCTATGTGCTACTATTAAATAAACAATGTCTCGTCCGTTTTATCATGTGGCAAAAAAAAAATTGTCACAATTGATATCCTATAAAAAAAAGAAGTCATCTCCAATGTATATATCTTTTTTAAGTTTTTTTCCCACACATGACAGTTATATTTGATCACTTACAATATTTGTTTAGTATATCAAAGTGTACGTAGCTATGATGTTGAATGTCTAGTAATAGACATCTTGCTTCGTATCATCTTATGCAATTAAGGCAAAGTCAGAAAAAAAAAATTATTTTAAAAAAATTAAAAATAATATTATGCATAATCATTGATAATTTGGATTGAACTATAAATATATAAGAAAAGTAATGCTTTTCGTATCTCCAAAATATTTATCCATATCATCCTTTCTTATGTGTCGGGGTATATTAAGTAGTGTTATGTGACATCTAATATGGTACCTGATATGACAAATTTTATCCCCAAAAATAATAACAAAAAAATTAATGTTAATATTAACTTTAAATTTAATATTAATATTAATGTTATTTTAATTTCAATTTTTTTATGTCATCTGTAATTAATTGTCACATAAACTAAAGGAATAATTAAAGAATATTTTAGAGTTATATATATATATATATATATATATATATATATATATATATATATATATATATATATATATATATATATAACTCGTTGTTATGGATTCTTTCAAAAAAACTCGTTGATATGGAGAATATGGTTTTCTTTGATGCATATTTGTTGCGGAGGATATTGCTTTGTCTATCATCAAAGATTCATTCATGTACCAGTTGATGCTTTAGTTTTTTTGTGATTGAAGGAAATTAAGTAGACAACTTTAGAGCAAGTAATGCAAAGCAACATCATTGCGAATGGAAGGACCAACATTCTCCATCATTTATGCACTTTGGACGATGGAGAATCCGAGTACATTCCTCTTATGGAATTCGATTATATTATTTATTTTGGTTCAATTTTTTTATCAATATTATTGTAATTGTTTTGGATACTGGTAGAATAATGAGAATCCGAGTACACTCCACTCTCTTATATATATCGAGCTAGGCAGGGACGCACGATGTTATAGTCCATCGAACTAGACGCTCTTGTTTGGACTTCCAAGTTGCTACATGTCTCAAATAATAGTGAGCGCTAATAGTTATTCAATAGACGGATATGAAAAATATGATTTGACTCCCCTCTGCAGTGGGTCTAAAATATATGTAATACAGTGTGAATAAAAAAATTTCGTGTATCGTCGGACATTTCAAAAAAAAATATTTTGACTCCCCTTATAATAAGAGTAAGTTGACAACATTCTAATGTTGGAATTATTCAATAATTAGGGACCACACATGTAAAATTAATTGTATTTGGGCTATCTAAATAATTAAGCCAAATTAAAGTGGTCTATTTGGAAATTGGCTTAAGGGTATAATTGTCATTGAATTAATGTGTAGATACCGGAGATAATTCTAATTAGATGAGGGGCCAAATTAGAAATATCACAACACATTTATGTATATATATGTGTATTCATTTGGGTTATGGTCCCTAACTCATACGGCCACCAAAGGGAGGGTTTCTCCATTCTCTTCTGTATCCCCATCAACAAAGAGAGGAACAAGGATTTCATCTTTGTTATTAAGGGCCGTAGCGGGTTGGAAGATTAAACCCAATAAAGAGACGATCGCTTCAACATCCATCAAGTCAAGCAATGGATTCAGGTACGCTTCCGCAATCCATTTTTATTAAGTTCTTCATCTCATGAATCGACATGGCACAATAAAAATTCTAACAAGTGGTATCAGAGCCTACCTGTTTGATTTATGAGATCGAAGTTTTAGAATTTAATTCTTTGTTGGATTCAGAACTCTAGATCATTAGATCTAATTTAATTTAGGGTTCTAATTGTTCGATCTAACTTGTCAAGATTGAACTCTTTTTTTTCTCTTCGTTTATACTGATTATTCGAAAGCATGAACGCTCCGTTGTCATTAACTATATGGGAACTATATGGAAAGAAGTAGGCGTAACACCTGTACTCTAGTAATATCATAGATTCGCATACATGAATCTGTGTGAGGAAGCTCAGGCTTGCACATGATTTGGTCCACTACAAGTATTTTGAATTATTCATGTTGAATTGTCAACACAGTAGAACTTTATGGAGTCCAAGAAAGACTTGAAATTTATAATAATTGGTCTTGGCAAAGCATTTTAAGAAGTTGCCTTTCTGTCAAACTTTTCATCTTTGAATCTGAAAGTTGCAGTGCTCGTTGCTATGTCTTTCGATCACCCATATATATATATCGTGATACAAATTTATTGATTGGATTATGTCGATTGGTTTTTTCTTTGAGTTGGAATTAAATGACAATCACTGTTGATTTTTTTTTGGTTGTATATGGAATACATGTTTCCTCTGTAGAATATATCTAATGATACATTGATGACATCTTTTGATGGATTCAGTTAATATCTTTGTTCCTTTCAGTTGGCATCTTCAGTATGTATGGCAATTTTTTTTTTAATTATGAACCATTTGCATGCTCTGTTATAATAATCACATTAAATGTGAATTTTTGAGTAATGTGATTGTTTTGATGTCGGTTATAAATGGATTTTCTAACATACGTAAGATTGGAATCAAATGACATCCGACATGGATAGAACTTTTGGCGCCGTGTTAATATATATCAAAGTGATTTAATTTATGCTTTAAATTATGAAAAAGATTTACATGTTTATCATGTAGCAGATAAAATTTTTGGTGTAATCTTTATAGATTATTTGATATAATCTTTTGATACATGATATTCAGTAGAATCTAATTGTTGATTATTGATTATTTAAAATTTAAAAATATGCATGTACATAAGGTTTTTTGGACATGATTCAGTTTTGTAAAATTTAGTCAACATTCAATTTTTTGGTGCCTTTTATGACTAGCAATAGTTGTCCAATATTCTAAGTAGACTCATTGAAACAAGATGTCGCCAAAGTGACCTCTCTTGCGTAGATAGTCTACGAGGGATGTCAGATGTTTATGTGTGTATATTCATGCGGATATTAGCCGGCCCAAAGGAAGGTTAATACTTGACCGAATTGCACACATACTTGTGGTGGTAAATGTGTGACAATTATACGGTTTACATGTGAATAATAACCCGATCCAAAGATAGGCTTATTATTTGACATGACTTATTGTCAACGTTTGATCACTACACCAAGAGTATCACTTGCAGTTAATATCACTGCTCAAAGACTTGATATTAATGATGCACTAGGGATTTTGAGATGGGGTTCACCATTACTTGAATTAGTTTGACTATATTTTACCCTTTGGTGATTAATTAGAGCATATTTATTTATTTATTTTTTGTTCTCTTTTCAGCTAGTGTCGCTTCAATATCTGCTAATCTGAACTCAATTCCAATGCTTAACGGGACAAACTTCAAGGACTGGAAAGAGAACATTTATATTGTTCTCGGCTGCATGGATCTAGACCTTGCACTTAGGATTGAGCGTTCCACTACTCCTAAGGATGACAATTCATCTGGTGACAGAGCTAACTTCGAGAAGTGGGAACGCTCAAACCGTATGAGTCTAATGATCATAAAGCGCGGTATTCTAGAGGCATTCAGGGGTGCAGTATCTGATGAGGTTACTAATGCTAAACAATTCCTTGCTGAAATCGAGAAGCGATTTGCAAAGAATGATAAGGCAAAAACAAGCACACTTTTGTTGCGCTTGATTACCATGAAGTATAAAGACAAAGGTAACATAAGGGAGTACATCATGGAGATGTCTCATATTGCTTCAAAACTTAAGGCACTTAAGCTCGACTTGTCGGATGACTTGCTCGTTTATTTGGTATTGCTCTCACTTCCTACACAGTACAATCAGTTCAAGGTCAGTTACAACTGTCAAAAGGAAAAATGGACTCTAAATGAGCTCATTTCGTACTGTGTACAAGAAGAAGAGAGATTGAAGCAAGATAAAACTGAAAGTGCTAATTTGGCTACCACCCCTAAAGACAAGTATAAGGGCACTAAGCGAAAGAATACAGAAGCTACTAAGGGTCCAGTGCAAAAGAAACAACAAACTGAGGCCAATGGTTGTTTCTTTTGTGGCAAGCCGGGACACATAAAGAAGGAATGTACAAAGTACCACGCATGGCGTGTAAAGAAAGGTATATTTCTTAATTTGGTATGATGTTAATTTAGCTTCAGTATCAAGAAACACATGGTGATTAAATTTTGGTGCAACTACTCACATCAGTGTTTCTATGCAGGGTTGTCTGATCTACCGAAAGTCAATTGATGGTAAAAGACACATCTATGTGGGAGATGGCAAGTCGGTAGAAGTGGATGCAATAGGACAAATTTTAGATATTAGTTATTATTGGATTTGATAGACAATTTTATCTAAAGCTTTTATTGTACCGTCTTTTAGACGAAATTTAGTTTCAGTTTTCTTGTTTGACAATCTTATTTATCATTGTTCATTTGGGAACAATAAAGTTTGATCTATCTTTAAATTCAAAATAATGTTGGTATTATTTTTATTTTATTTTTAAATGTTCGTGACATGATATTATCACTTGAAACTATTGCGTCCTATAAAGAAATCTTGCATATGGAACCACGTGGTACTAAACACAAAAATAAAGAATTTTTTTTTGACGAGAAGTGTAATATTTTTTGAGGATGTTGAGTTTGGGGGAGAAATAAAGTCAATGACATTGTCTTTGAGGAGGAATCGATTGCGATTCCTACTATCACTTTTGACGATGTGCAAGATTCTGCACCTGTCATTGATCAAGAAGTGAATTCAGAGCCTCAATAAGACAATGTCGAATTACCTCTATAAGTCGATGTTGAGCTACCTCAACAAGATAACATAAAGGCACCCTCCATTCAAGATAAGGTAATTGTTTCTGAGGAACAAACTCAACAACCTCAAGAGAAGAGGAAGGGATTGTTTATTAAAGAGACTTTCTCTTCGGTTTCTTTGAAAGACTCTTTTAAACCAATCATAGTACTTGTTGTACATTTTAATATTGAGCTACATCAAATGGATGTTAAAACGGTATTTCTCAATGGTAACATTGACGAAATAATTTATATGGTGCAACCAGAAAACTTTGTGTCAGAAGACCCAAAGAATATGGTTCGCAAGCTGACAGAATCTATTTATGGACTCAAGTAGGCTTCTTGTCAAAGACACTTTGAGTTTTAACAAGTGACTATCTCGTTTGGTTTTGAGATGAACACTGTTGAAGATTGTGTGAATCACAAGTTCAGTGGGAGTAGAAATAATTTTCTGGTTTTGTACATTGATTGAAGTATTTAATGCAAACCAGGTAACACATCTCGTTAAATGAGACAAATTCGGTCTCAAATAAGTGCCCTAAGGTTAGCCTTAAAATTAAGAAAATACAATAGATTTTTCCTTCATGATCAGTTGTAGGGAGTCTAATGTATGCACAAGTATGTACGCGTCAGGATATTGCGTACATAATTCGGATGTTAGGCAGATATTTAAGCATATATGGATGGATCATTGGGTAACAGCCAAACTACTTAAGTAATTAATAGAGAACAAGAAATTATATGCTCTTTGTAGGAGATGGAATAATTCTGGAGATCATAAGGTATTCCGACTCCAATTTTGTTGGATACTAACACAGCAGGAGATCCACATCAGGTTATGCTGACTAATGAAGATATATTTTGGATGAGTGTCAAACATGCACTCATAATTTCTTCCATCATGAAAGCAAGGTTTATAACATGCTGTGGGGTATCTATTCAGGAAATATGGTTGCGAAATTGTCACAAGGCTGCGCCTACAGTACGGTGTTGAAAGACCACATGAAATTATGGTGTGACAATAAATCAGCAGTACTGTATTCAAATAACAATAGAAACTTGTATAAGTCAAAGGATATTGACATACAATTTCTAGTTGTGAAGGAAAGAATTCAGAATGGTTATAGTGTTCATATAGCACATTAGGACAAACTCCATGTTAGCGGATCCGCTCACAAAGTATTATCACCCAGGGTCTTTCATGAGCATACTGCTCATATGGGTGTTAATTAAGAATATGGCAATATAGTGGAATTTTATATTTTATGTATTTGGGTGCTATTTGGTTTTGGACACATTTATGTATTAAAGTATTTTTGAAATTTATCTGATCAGATATATGGAAATTCAGTTCATTCTGTTTTCATTATGTTAAAGTATTGATATCATTAAAGTTAAGGAGGACCAGTTGGAAATAGACATGTATTGATCACATTGCGTGTAATTTCCATGCTACGCATCCATTATTGATTTATGTCGTTTAGCTATATTGGTATATGTGACCATTGATGGTTTAGTTACGCTATATATGACGAATGCCGCTTTGATCCTATGTTGATATGGTTAATGGACGAGATTGTCCGGATATACCCTAAGGATTAAGATAGCAATTTATGAGCTCACTAAGGTTAACACAATTATAAGGTTACATATGTAGCCCAGTGGGAGATTATTGGAATTATTCAGTAATTAGGGGCCACACATGTAAAATTAATTGTGTTTGGGCTATCTAAATAATTAAGCCAAATTAAAGTGGTCTATTTGGAAATTGGCTTAAGGGTATAATTGTCATAGAATTAATATGTAGATACCGGAGATAATTCTAATTTGATGAGGGGCCAAATTAGAAATATCTCAACACATTTATCTATATATATGTGTATTCATTAGGGTTATGGTCCCCAACTCATACGGCCACCAAAGAGAGGGTTTCTCTATTCTCTTCTGTATCCCCAGCAACAAAGAGAGGAACAAGGATTTCATCTTTGTTATTAAGGGCCGTAGCGGGTTGGATGATCAAACCCAATAAAGAGACGATCGCTTCAACATCCATCAAATCAAGCAATGGATTCAGGTACGCTTCCGCAATCCATTTTTATTATGTTCTTCATCTCATGAATCGACAGGGCACAATAAAAATTCTAACATCGAATACATAATGCTTTAAAAAAAATTAATCTAAAAATAAAAAATAATATGAAATTTTAATTGAAAAATAATAATATTTTTTTCGACCAATCTAAAACCCTCCCGTATTAGGGACTTGTACTTCCCCCTCTCGGAGTTATTGCAAATAATATCATCCAAGCACAAAGAAACAAATAGTTGAGAGTATATTTAAGTGCAAATTAGCCACCATATTTTGATACGTGACTGTTAGTGGCGCGGTGGCACACCGGTAAGACCGCTGGTATTCGGGGGTAAGAGCACAGATTCGAACCCCCACTCCCACGGGGACGGCTGGATGGCGTTGTCCACGGCCTTCGGGTCAAGGCTGACTGGGAGGCGTTGTCCACGGGCCTTGGTTTTTAAAAAGAAAAGAAAAAAAAAAAGAAAAAAAGAAGAAGAAGAGATAAAGTAAGGAGGTTAGAAGCGGAGTTGGACTGTGGTTGTGCCCTCGCCAACGTGACCACCCTCCATTCGTTCCTCCTGCACCTTTTGAGGGCCTATCCCTAAAATTTCGAAGACCCTCCAATCGAAGGCCGATAAGTGACGACGAACCAGAACCGAGGGCCATATAATATAGCACTGCGGTTTTTGTATATCACATACCAGGTCCAAACAGAGAAAAAGTTGAAATGAGTGGAATTTCTCAGATGATTTTATTGATGGGCTCCTGCCACTACTTATAGAGAGTACACCTCCTCTTCATAATACAACTTCCGATGTGGGACTAAAGTCCCTTATTAGTTCTCAACACACCCCCTCAAGATGGACGATAGATATTAATCATCCCCATCTTGTTACATAGCTTTGACAGACTCAATGAACTAAGACCCTTAGTCAGACAGTCTGCAACTTGTTCTTCTGAGTGAACATGGTCAATCTTTAGTATCCCTTGTTCCAGCTTCTCCTTGATGAAGAATCGATCGATCTCGATGTGCTTCGTTCTGTCGTGCTGAACTGGATTGTTAGCTATACTTATTGTAGCTTGACTATCGCTCAGAAGACGTAATGGTGCTCCCTTATCTAGCTTCAACTATGTCAGCAGTGCTCTTATCCATAGCAACTCTGACACTCCCAGAGCTATTGCCCTGTATTCTGCTTCAGCTGTCGACCGTGCTACCATTAGCTGTTTCTTGCTTCTCCATGAGACTAGGTTTCCTCCTACAAAAACACAGTACCCCGTGGTAGACCTTCTGTCGTCTATGCAGCTTGTCCAGTCTGCATCACAGTATCCCTCAACTTCTATGTGTCCATTCTTCTTGAACCATAGTCCTTTTTTCGGCGTCCCTTTCAGATATCTCAAGATCTAAAATACTGCTTCCATATGACCCGTTCTTGGATCATGCATGTAGCGGCTCACTACACTCACCGCAAATGAGATATCCGGGCGAGTATGCCCCAGATAAATCAATCTCCCTACAAGTCTTTGATACCTTTCACGATCAACAGGCTCTCCTGCTTCTGCTCCCAGCTTGTACTTCTGGTCAATTGGAGTTACTGCTGCTTTGCATCCCAGCATCCCTGTCTCCTTTAGCAGATCTAATGCATATTTTCTCTGTGAGAGAACAATTTCCTATTCGCCGTCACACACCTCGATACCCAGAAAATACCTCATCGCACCGAAATCCTTGACCTTAAACTCCTTCGCGAGTTTTGACTTCAGCTTAGTAATCTCGACTTCATCATCACCAGTGATTATTATATCATCCACATACAGCAAGTATAGTAATGTGGCCTCTTGTATGCTGGAGAAAGACCGTATATGATCTGCATTTGTTTGATGGTACCCCATGCCTGTAACAGCCTTTCTGAATCTGTCAAACCAGGCTCGAGGAGATTGCTTGAGTCCGTATAGTGACTTCTTTAGTTTATACACTTTACCATGCGACGTCCCTCCGTCTGATTCTGTCGCATAGCACCCTGGCGGGGGTTCCATGTATACTTTTTTTTGCAGGTCCCCATGGAGAAAGATATTTTTCACATCTAACTGGTATAGCTTCCACCCATAGTTTGCTGCAATGGAGACCAGAGTTCTTACCGTGCTCATTTTTGCTACTGGGGCAAACGTCTCATCATAGTCAATGCCATATGATTGTGTGTATCCTTTTGCAACCAACCTCGCCTTGTACCGTTCTACTTTTCCTTCTGGCGTCTCCTTTACTGTGTACATCCATTTGCATCCCACAGCTTTCTTTCCTTTGGATAATGGAACCAGCTCCCATGTCTTATTTTTCTCTAGTGCCCCAAGTTCTTCCATCACTGCAGCTTTCCACCTTGGATTTTTTTGCTTCCTGCCAACACTTGGACAAAGAAGTAGAGTCTAACGATGCAATGAAGACTCGATAATTTGGAGAAATGTTATAATAAGACAAGAAGTTGGCAATGTTATGTTTATAATCATCATAACGACGAGGAGCCTTACCCGCATTGATTCGAGAAGATCTCCTTAAAGGAGCAATAAGTGGTGGAGAGGACATACCATCAGAGTCAGAGAGATCCGCATCGGAATCAGAGTGATTCAGTGTGGGGGCAACATCTTCAAGAGCCGGGGTAGGAGTAGACGAGGGACTTGGTATGGTAGGCACTGGACTTGGTACAGTAGGCACTGACACTGGGCACGGCTTCTCCCCCTGCGTAATATATATATCGTCTTCTTCATCGGAGTTACTGCTATCTCCCCCTTTCGTCCAGTTCTCCATGACCGGGTACGGGACCGATTCGACTACCACGTTTGGGCTTATTCTCTCCCTCTCACGTCTAACACTCTCCGTGTTAGGTGTGTCACCAAACGCTGAACCTTCATCTGCCATAGTATGGTTCTAGTTCTTGGAATGTAACGTCCATGCTTACAAACATTTTCTGCTCAACCGGGCTCCAACATGCATATCCCTTCTGAGTCGCCGTGTACCCGACAAAGACATATTTAACCGCTCTAGGATCCTGTTTACCAACTCCCGGCCTATTACCTTGGACAAAACATACACACACCCAAATACTTTCGGTGGAACTGTGTAAGTGGTTACACCAGTAAGCATTTCCAACGGTGTCTTCCAGTCCAATACCTGAGTTGGCATTCTGTTGATGAGATAAGAGGCCGTCAAGACAGCTTGGCCCCATAAGTATTTTGGGACATCCATAGCCAGCATCATCGTCCGTGCGACCTCCAACAGGTGTCTGTTCTTCCGTTCGGCCGCACCATTTTGTGCCGGTGTATAGGCACATGAAGTTTGGTGTAGTATTCCATAAGTAGATAAATACACAGCAACCTTCTTATTAGTATACTCCGTTCCATTGTCAGACCGTAAGCACTTAATTTTAGTGCCATATTGTATTTCTATCCGACGATGAAAATCTCGAAATGCCTCAAAGACGTCACTTTTATTTTTCATAAGGTAGACCCAAGTCACGCGAGTATAACAATCAATAAAAGTGACGAACCTTCAAAAACTGTTAATACCGATTGTAGGACAAGGGCCCCATACGTCCGAATGTATCATGTCAAATGCAGCTGAACTTCTATTCCCAGAGCTCACATACGAGCTTCTGGTATGTTTTCCAACTCACAAGCATTACAAAATAACTTCTCTTTATTAGCCCTTTGATATAAGGACGGATACATTCGACTAATAACTTTAAAGGAAGAATGCCCGACACGCTGGTGATGGAGGAGCAATTCGTCTTCTACACTGCTACGTGAAGCGTCCGGTTGTGCATCTGCTACTAGAAATACCATTGCTTTGTCCATTCCGATCCTGTCCAAGTACCATAGCCCCTTATGCCATGTGCCAGTCCCTAGTCGTCGTCCTGTCCCCTTCTCCTGAAAAGTTACCTTAGGAATGTCAAAGGAAACAATATAGTTTAGATCAAGGATAATGACACTATTAGATATAAGATTGACAGGAAAAGAAGGAGCATGTAAGACATTGTTGATCAGAGTAAGGGAAGGGGTGCATACGACAGTGCCTTTACCCATTACAGGTCTGGAGGTACCATCAGCAGTCTGAATACTCTCCGGCAACGGTAGGAGAGTATAGTCCTGAAACTCACCATGGGACCCCGTGACATGGCGAGATGCCCAGAGTCCATAATCTAACCTGGCTGATGGACAGATGCAAGAGCACGTGCAGGTATACCTGTGCTGGGTTGGGTAAAGCAAGTGATGTGATCCCCCGAGGTAGATGACGCCCCAGGAGTGACATGACTGTCGGCCGAACCCAGCTTTGTGCCTCGCAACTTCGCAAGGAACTCCCTCTCAAGCGGGGTTATTTTTGCCAGTTGATTTTCTTCCCCTTTCTCCACCATATGTGCTTAGTGTCCTCCAAAATAATCTCCCCTTCTACCAGCATATCCTCCTCTACCACCACGACGTCCTCCACGTCCCCGTCCGCGATCACTAGACTAACTTTGCAGGGGTTTTGGACAAAATCTGATGTAATGTTCGGAGTCACCACAGTTATGGCACACACCACTCACAGATGGAGGCTGAGTGAAGGCAGCAAGGGCAGACTTTTCAACCGCGGCTTGGTCCTCCTGGATGGAGCCCTTATTGGACATCAACTTCAATCGGGCTTCTTCCTGTGTCATGACAGCTATCGCTTCCTCCTAGGTTGGAAGCGTGGGTTGGGACAGAAGAATATTCCTTCTCTGCTCAAACACAGGGTTGAGCCCTTTTAGGAACTTCATCATTCGCTGTCGCGAAATATAAGCCAGGAACGTCTGAAAATACTTCGTAAATGGTGGTTCGACTTGTGCATCTTCCATCCCAAGAGGATCATAGTGATCCGAATCAGACCAGTACTTCTTCAACAGGGCCGCGTACTCAGAGATGGTACGGTCGTCTTGGGCCACCCTATCGAGTTCATTCTGAAGTTGGAAGACCCGCATAGGGTTGCCCGAGCCTGAGTACATATCCTTCAAAGTCGGCCATATACCAGCGGCAACCTCCATCGCCTCGACATTGCCCGATACCTGGTCGGTCAAGGAGGCTGTCAACCAACCAGCTACGACGTTGTTGACAATCTTCCAGATAGAAAACTCCTTTGAGGAGGGATCGGATGGCGCCTTCGTTTGGCCATTGACATAGCCAACCAAGCCACGTCCCTTCAGCGTTCGCATCGCCTGCCTCGACCATTTCAAGTAGTTGGACGTTCCTTCCAACTTTGTCTCCGGCTTTTCCAACTTCTCTATTTTGTAGGGTGACGGATCCACATCAGTATGGGTCACCCGTGGGGTTGCCTCGGTTAATCTCATTGATAATATCTCATCAACCAGGGCCTTCATCTCTTCTGCCGTCAGTTTGCCACTGATAGAATCTATGGCGTCTTCAACTGTGAGTAGGGATGTCTTGTTGTATCCCTAGTCGTCGTCTTCGTCGTCGTCTGCAAACTGCTGGGTGTCCTGTTCTCGGGTGTCTATGTCATCAACTATAGAGACCAGGGGAGAACAACAAGGGACCTCCTCACAGAAATTCTTCAAGCATACGAGCAATTAGAACCGCGTCATGATGACGAGGGTTGATAGTGCAAGCATAACCAATTGAACCGTGACTTCGTGCATGATCGATATTTCCAGAACTCCGAGTAGGAGCTGTACGAAAATAACGAACTTTTGCAAGCACTTCCAAAAAAGGTGCAAAAAATCAAAAAACCGGGGCACTGTACAGCAGTTTCGGGGGGGGGGGGGCAGGTCCGGGGGCGCTGCACAGCAGGTCCGGGGGGGCAGGTCCGGGTTGGGGGGGTGCTGGAATAGTAGATCGGGGGGTGGGAGGCTGGCGTCAAGGAGGGAGGGGTGGTCCGGGGCGCTGCACCGCAGGTCCGGGGGGAGAAGGAGCTGGAATAGTGGATCGGGGGTGGGGGGCTGGCGTTAGGGAGGGAGTTCAGGTCCGGGGCGCTGCACCACAGGTCCGGGGGGGAGAAGGAGCTGGAATAGTAGATGGGGAGTTCGGGGGGCTGGCGTCAGGGAGGGAGGAAATTTTTTTTTGGGAACGTGGCTCTGATACCAAGTTGAAATGAGTGAAATTTCCCAGATGATTTTATTGATGGGCTCCTGCCATTACTTATAGAGAGTACACCTCCTCTTCACAATACAACTTCCGATGTGGGACTAAAGTCCCTAGTTCTCAACAGGAAACAGGGCCACTCTTGCAAATTTATAAAGGAAATGAGTAAATGCCATAGCCAAACAAGTAAATGAAGAAAGAAAGATAAAATATTTTCCATGTGTAAAAAAAAAAGATACGGCGACACTTATATTTAGAAACTACTGGTTCATCGCTATTATTTTTATTTATTTATTATAAATAAGAAAAATATATCACATGGAGTGTATGTCGGGTTTTTTCTAATTATCGTCTCCCTATTATTGGGTTTCGAATGTCTTGTATTTCTGTTTAGCTTTAAATCAAGAATTCATAATAGGGTTTTTCTAAGGGCACCCCAAATATTACTAGGGGCTATCACTTACTAGGGGACAACCCAAGTTTGAGGAACTTTTACTGGGGACAGCCCAGAAATTACTTGGGGCTATCCTACCCTCCCAAACCCTCTCTTTCATTTCATATTCATAAAAAATTTCTCTCTCTTCAAAAACTCCAAGACCCTACTCTCATTCTCCCCAACTCCAATCCAAACTCCTAACCCTAGTTTTCTTCTACATTTCTTCAAAGCTCATCAATGGCACCAAAGATGAAACCCTCATCGCAAGCTAGGTATGTTTTCCCTAATTATTGTTTATTTTATTTTACAATTCAAAGAATCTTTTTCAAAATCTCTCAAATGTTATGATAAATTAGGTTAGAATAATTTTTTGTTTGTGAAAGTACTTATCGAACTCGTAAATCTCCATTTTTTCGTTTAAACCTAACCCTAGAACACGAAATGGCCGTTCGGCTGCTGCTCGTGGTCGTCATCCCTAAGGACTGTCGAAGAACGGGCAGTCCTACTGCCAAAGTGGACTGCCATGTTCCAGGCAGTCCTATTATAAAACAGGACTGCAGGAAGCCTGACAGTCCTTTTATAAAATAGGACTGCCATCTCTTCTGCAGTCCTGAAAGAATGATGGACTGCCAGGAACATGGCAGTACTTAAGGAAAATCGTCTATTTTTATTTACATCCATTATTTTCTAATACTAACCCTATGTTGTCCAGCAGTCCTGTGGCCGCTCCCAAAAGAAAGCGACCCCCACTGCATCCTTGCGCAGGGAACGTACTGAGCGACCTCGTCCTCTTGAGAGACCAATAAGAATTTCAGAACCGCAGTGACAACAAGAACAACCACACCCCCATACTCGTTCGAAGCAACGAGCTACACCTAGTCCTCCGTCTTCTTCCGATGACGACGACGACGTACCTATCAGCCAAATTCTAGCACGAGGTGGTTCTGGTGCCGGTCTTTCTGAGGATCCTGTCCGTACGCCTGGTGCCGGTCCTTCTGAGGTGTAACGCCCCGGAACCAGAATACTGGAGAGCGGGGGCGTACATAGCCAGCTACGTATATTGAAATGGAATCCACCTCGCTATACGGTCACGGCTGTCTAGATATATGAGGGTTTAATTACAAGCCAACAGTCTCCTATGGTTATGAACAAGCCTATTGTCTCAATCTCAAACAAGCAATAATAGTTACAAGATGTCAGAGCACCAAATATATAATAGCAAGGCATCCCATACATTACATATTGGATGATCATGAAGCTAGTCGTACAAAATGTCAAGACTAGCAAGAGTTCAGTCATACATGATCAACCCTAGGATTTGTTAATCATGTTACAGCCCGTAGGCAGACAGTAAGTAAATATGCATCGAGCTAACAGGTGCTCGTCGGCTAAACGCCTCGAAAGAATAATTTTACAATGTAGTGAGCGAATCAAAAAGAAAAACCCACTCGTAGCCCGGGTTCCGTCTAGTTGTCACCATTGGGCTGGAAGTTCGGTAGATCTTCGGGAGCTGCTCCGAAATCTGGCCACACAAAACCAGCTGGGTCAAACCCCAGAAAGAGCAAGTGCCACAAAGGAGGCCACAAAATAAGAACGAAAGCCAGCATATCAGATCATAAGGAAAATAGAAGAAAAATACCATTAATAAAGAGTACAACATGACAATAAACGACTAGGGACGTGGAACCATTCCGGGAGCCAGGTTATAACCCTTAACCAAACAAGGACCGGGGTTGTACCCTTCGCCTGAATAGCACCTTGTCTCTACCCATTTATTGTTAAGATAAGTGAAACAAACATGCTCAAGAGAAACCAGGTACTGGGACTAGACGAGACTTAGACAGGGCTGGACACCATCCATTCACAAGTGGCCAAGCAAATACTACAGCTTACTACTTAACTAACTAGGGTTATCATATGCCTAATTACTAACAAGGTGCAAAAGAAAAATTCCCAGTCCCAAGCCCTGCAGACTATCCAGTTATCCTTCCGCGGGTTGAGAGTGTGGTTGGGTACATTGCCCGGGAGACAATGTACCCTTAGGTGACTTAGAGGGTGCAACACATGACAGTGTGCTGAAAATGTGCCCTACTCGTCGGCAGGCTACAAGTCCATTTAAAGTGCCCAGATAACGAGATCGCCTGTGACTGGGAATTCTCTATGAACTATAGTTTGATCTAGTAATTAGCCTAATCCATATTCAGTACAAATCCCTGACCGTGGTAACTCGGGAGTCACGTCCTAGACATGATGTAAGACAAGACAAGACAAGTGGATTGCACAAAACAGTAAGAATGAACACCCACGGTGTCAGAGTTGGTTATATGAGTCATGTTGCCATCGCAACAGCATCAATTATCAAGTCGAGTTACAAGTCAGGAGTGCGCCGCTACGGGCCACTATCAAGTTATCCAGTTACAGAGATTAATTATGAATTTACAAGTTAAGAGCGCACCCCATCGGGTCTCTACTAAGAAGATCAGAAAGTGCTAGGATCGTAAATCACAAAAATTACGAAAACCGTACTAGTCATAAGCAAAACACCGAAAACCGTACCAGGTCGTGTTGGGTCAAGACAGTCGTGTTGTGTGGAACAAGATCTCAGAACTCCAATCCACAAAAGAGAAGCCAAGCCCAGAAAAAATAAAACCAAACCACCATGGGCAAGTAGATTGCTGTGGGTCCCTGGGGTCGGGTTGCGCTAGGGTCAGATTGCGCTAGGGTCGAGCTGCGCTGGGGTCGGGTTGCGCTAGGGTCAAGCTGCGCTGGGGTTAAGCTGCGCTAGGTAGTGAGTTGCGCTGGAGTCGAGCTGCGCTAGGCGGGGGAAGTGAGCTGCGCTGGAGCTAAAGAGCGCCAGCGAAGGGGGGCGGTTCGCCAAAAGGCGTCGAGCGCGGGTCAGCCCAGCACTAAAGAGCGCTGGCCGAGGTCTTCTTCTCCAACAGGCTGAGAAGAGAACCCAAGAACACCAAAATTTCCAAATCTCATAACTTGGCCAAATCAAAACGAAATTTAGATTTTCAAAGTTCTAACTTGTGTAATATTGAATTCTCTACCACATTGAAACCTCAAAACAAGCAAAAAAAATCTAAGTTTAATTGATCAAAACCAAGAAAATTCGAAAATGGTTAAAACTTAGATCTAGAAAAATAGAAACTCCAAATCACAAAATGCCAAGTTCTAATGTGGTTCACCATGGCCTAATCTAACTAATGAATAAATAAAATAGGGTTCCTATTTGGTGGCAAGGTGCACTTGCCTATGGAGGTTGGGTGTTGTGTGGAGGAAGGAAGAAGAAGATGGAGAAAATTAATGGAAGAGTAATGAGGAGAGAGAAAAGTTAGGTGGGGTTTTAATGAGGGAGGGTGTGTTGTGTTGAGGGTGGAGTTTAACTAAGGGTAGTCCAAAGCAAACCAAACCAAATCATCTCCATAAAGAATAAAACCACGCCAGGTCCAAAAACTCAATTTACGAGAAAACCAAAATCCGCAAGTCGAGCCAAAATACAATTACAGGCCAAAATCCGAGAAAATAAAATACAGGTCCGAAATACATATGGGCCTAATCAAAAATACGTATTCCGAAATACGGTGTTACAACTCTACCCACCTTGAAAGAATTTCGTCCTCGGAATTTAATCAAGAGGCTAGAGATTGCAATGACAAGCTATACTAAGCAACCAATCAAACAATCAATTATGCAAGCAAGGAATTTTGAAGACAGAAGGAAGAGGGAAAATATCATGCTAGGAACCTCTCTGCCGGTTCTGAATCTGAACCGGGGTCAGGGCATACTGCTGGGGTCTCTGCTGCTGGAAGACTTAGGTCTGAGGCGACAATGGCCTCGGAGGCTGGTACTGCTGTTGTACTGGTGCTGGCGCTGGTCCCCTTACCGAGGGACTAGTCTGGGCCGATGAGGAGGAACCGGCTCTATTCGGACATGACCCTATCTTGTGGTCCGGTGCTCCACAAGCCAAGCACAATCCCTGTGCTCTGCGACACTCTGAAACAACGTGTCCTGGCTTCCCACAATGAGTGCAGCCCATTGCGAAAGTCTTTTTCTGTTGCTGAGGGGACGTGACCGACGTCACTGAGGCCGCCTGCCTCGGAGTTTCAATTGTCAAAGCCCTGACTGTCGGGGCTGGTGCTGTCGATTGGGTCATCTGGCCGTGAGATCGCTTCCGACCCTCGGTCCTGTCCACGATCCTGTGGGGGGTATACTCGTGCCTCCTGGCTGCTCTCAATACTGCATCGAAGGTCTGATGCTCAAACTGCTCTACTACCAGCAGAATCTCGAGATGGAGCCCCTGCTGGAACCGTTGGGCTCTGTCGAACTCGGTTGCCACCAAGGTGGGAGCAAACCGACTGAGCCTAGAAAACTCGACCGCATAACCATCGACCGTCCTGTCCATCTGCTTCAAATTGGTGAACTTGGTCTGTAGATCGTACCGAGCCACTGCATCGAAGTACTTGGTCTGGAATCGCTCTCTGAATACTGCCCAAGCAATAGATGCCACTAATCCAACGGCCTGTGCTGTCCACCAGCTGCGGGCAAGATCCAGTAGCTGCAAGCGCACCACGGCCACCTTCTCGTCTTCTGGGGTCCTGGCTGCTTCTAGAATCACCTCAGTGTCCTGAAGCCACGCGTCAGCAGTGATAGCATCTTCACTGCCATCGAAGAATGGAGGGTTCAGGCGCTTGAAACTGTTCGCTGCACTGTTCCCATGACGACCGCCTCTGCTCAGAGCATCTTGAACTGTCTGGTGCAGAGCGTCGCCCCGACGATCCTGGGAAGCTAACAAGGTCCTGATGAGACCCACCAAAGTGCCATCATCGGGCTCTGCAGGCTGGACGGGCTGAACTGGTGGTTTTCCTTCGGTAGGCATGACTCGAAAGGCTGCTCCTGAGTGCTGGGCCTGATCTTCAGGTTGCTGCTGGTCCACGGGAAGTGCTCCACCTCGCTGATCGGCAGGGCCAGGTACAGTTTTGCTGAAGAAGATGACATAGGAAACAATAAGGAAGGACCAGGACAGATCAACGATACAAGCACATGATCAGGGCAAGAATCCAGAGATTTAGAGGATATGAACAGAGATCAAGGACGAGTACTGATTGAGACATCTATCCGATAAACCCTCACATATCTTGATTTACAAGACTTGTATGGGCCACCACTTAAACTATGTAACGCCCCAGAACCAGAATACTGGAGAGCAGGGGCGTACATAGCCAGCTACATATATTGAAATGGAATCCACCCCGCTATACGGTCACGGCTGTCTAGATATATGAGGGTTTAACTACAAGCCAACAGTCTCCTATGGTCATGAACAAGCCTATTGTCTCAATCTCAAGCAAGCAATAATAGTTACAAGATGTCAGAGCACCAAATATATAATAGCAAGGCATCCCATACATTATATATTGGATGATCATAAAGCTAGTCATACAAAATATCAAGACTAGCGAGAGTTCAGTCATACATGATCAACCCTAGGATTTGTTAATCATGTTACAGCCCGTAGGCAGACAGTAAGTAAATATGCATCGAGCTAACAGGTGCTCGTCGGCTAAACGCCTCGAAAGAATAATCTTATAATGTAGTGAGCGAATCAAAAAGGAAAACCTACTCGTAGCCCGGGTTCCGTCTAGTTGTCACCATTGGGCTGGAAGTTCGGTAGATCTTCGGGAGCTGCTCCAAAATCTGGCCACACAAAACCAGCTGGGTCAAACCCCAGAAAGAACAAGTGCCACAAAGGAGGCCACGAAATAAGAACGAAAGCCAGCATATCATATCATAAGGAAAATAGAAGAAAAGTACCATTAATAAAGAGTACAACAGGACAATAAACGACTAGGGACGTGGAACCATTCCGGGAGCCAAGTTATAACCCTTAACCAAACAAGGACCGGGGTTGTACCCTTCGCCTGAATAGCACCTTGTCTCTATCCATTTATTGTTAAGATAAGTAAAACAAACATGCTCAAGAGAAACCAGGTACTGGGACTAGACGAGACTTAGACAGGGCTGGACACCATCCATTCACAAGCGGCCAAGCAAATACTACGGCTTACTACTTAACTAACTAGGGTTATCCTATGCCTAATTACTAACATGGTGCAAATGAGAAATTTCCAGTCCCAAGCCCTGCAGACTATCCAGTTATCCTTCCGCGGGTTGAGAGTATAGTTGGGTACATTGCCCGGGAGACAATGTACCCTTAGATGACTTAGAGGGTGCAACACATGACAGTGTGCTGGAAATGTGCCCTACTCGTCGGCAGGCTACAAGTCCATTTAAAGCGCCCAGATAACGAGATCGCCTGTGACTGGGAATTCTCCATGAACTATAGTTTGATATAGTAATTAGCCTAATCCATATTCAGTGCGAATCCCTGACCGTGGTAACCAGGGAGTCACGTCCTAGACATGATGTTAGACAAGGCAAGACAAGTGGATTGCACGAAGCAGCAAGAATGAACACCTACGGTGTTAGAGTTGGTTATATGAGTCATGTTGCCATCGCAACATCATCAATTATCAAGTCGAGTTATAAGTCAGGAGTGCGCCGCCACGGGCCACTATCAAGTTATCTAGTTACAGAGATTAATTATGAATCACAGGTTACAAGTTAAGAGTGTACCCCATCGGGTCACTACTAAAAAGATCAGAAAGTGCTAGGATCGTAAATCACAGAAATCACGAAAACCGTACTAGTCATAAGCAAAATACCGAAAACCGTGCCAGGTCGTGTTGGGTCAAGACAGTCGTGTTGTGTGGAACAAGATCTCAGAACTCCAATCCACAAAAGAGAAGCCAAGCCCAAGGAAAATAAAACCAAACCACCATGGGCAAGTAGATTGCGCTGGGGTTCCTGGGGTCGGGTTGTGCTAGGGTCAGATTGCGCTAGGGTCGAGCTGCGCTGGGGTCGGGTTGCGCTAGGGTCAAGCTGCGCTGGGGTCGAGCTGCGCTTGGGTCGGGTTGCGCTAGGGTCAAGCTGTGCTGGGGTCGAGCTGCGCTGGGGTCGGGTTGCGCTAGGGTCAAGCTGCGCTGGGGTTGAGCTGCGCTAGGAAGTGAGCTGCGCTGGAGTCGAGCTGCGCTAGGGGGAGTGAGCTGCGCTGGAGCTAAAGAGCGCCAGCGAAGGGGCACGGTTCGCCAAAAAGCGCCGATCGCGAGTCAGCCCAGCGCTAAAGTGCGCTGGCCGAGGTCTTCTTCTCCAACAGGCTGAGAAGAGAACCTAAGAACACCAAAATTTCCAAATCTCATAACTTGGCCAAATCAAAACGAAATTTAGATTTTCAAAGTTCTAACTTGTGTAAAATTGAATTTTCTACCACATGGAAACCTCAAAACAAGCAAAAATTTAAGTTTAATAGATCAAAACCAAGAAAATCCGAAAATAGTTAAAACTTAGATCTAGAAAAATGGAAACTCCAAATCATAAAATGCCAAGTTCTAATGTGGTTCACCATGGCCTAATCTAACTAATGGACAAATAAAATAGGGTTCCTATTTGGTGGCAAGGTGTACTTGCCTATGGAGGTTGGGTGTTGTGTGGAGGAAGGAAGAAGAAGATGGAGAAAATTAATGGAAGAGTAATGAGGAGAGAGAAAAGTTAGGTGGGGTTTTAATGAGGGAGGGAGTGTTGTATTGAGGGTAGAGTTTAACTAAGGGTAGTCCAAAGCAAACCAAACCAAATCCTCTTCATAAAGAATAAAACCACGCCAGGTCCAAAAACTCAATTTACGAGAAAACCAAAATCCACAAGTCGAGCCAAAATACAATTACAGGCCAAAATCCGAGAAAATAAAATACAGGTCCGAAATACATATGGGCCTAATCAAAAATATGTATTCTGAAATACGGGCATTACATGATGATCCTGTTCGTTCGCCCGATGTCGATCCTTCTGAGGAGCCTGTCCGTCCGCCGGGTTGCTCAATGTTGTTGTCGTTCGACAACCACATTGCTTATGAAATATGGAAGAACCTGGTATGCACATTATGTTTGTAAGTTTTCGTTTATATATATATATCTCTCTCTATATATATATATATGTGTATTTCATAATCCTATTTTTATTCTGTTGTCCGACATACAAGGGAACTGTCGTATTCTTAGGGCCGTGAGCCACGGGAGGAAGTGCGTTGCCTGGTGTTTAACCATTTATCCGAGGACGTCCAGAGCAAAATATTTCCTACCGGTTTACATAATTTGGCTAAATATACCTACAAGATGCAGGACAGTGCTCTCATATCGGCCTTTGTGGAGAGATGGCATCCAGAGACCAACATATTTAATCTCCCAGCCGGGGAGTTGACCATTACCCTGGACGATGTCTATCAGATACTGGAGTTGCCGGTGGAAGGGCGCGCCATGACAAATGAATATTTATGTGCTGAGAAAGATCTTGAGGGGTACGATCGTATAGTTGATTTTGTAGAAGATAATCTTGGGGTTGAGGCCACTACCTTTACAACCCTGCCGGGCTTCAAGAAGTCCTACGGAATTCCTCTGTCATGGTTGGTAGAGAATTTCAAAGGCCCGCATGAGGCGGATAATGAAATCGTTGAGAGGGTGGCCCGGACATACAAGCTCTTCATACTTGGATCGGTCGCCATTCCAGACAAGTCAGAAACTTGTATATATACTAGGTATCTTGGGAACCTATCTATTTTAGACGACGTAGGAGCCATATCCTGGGGCAGCGGTATACTTGCTAATCTTTACCGCGAGCTTGGTATAGCATCCCGTGTCGGAACCAAGACCATGGCGGGATGCCAGACTCTACTCCATGTAAGAAAATTTCTAACCTTTTAAACTAATATACTAGCTAGATTTTGTTGTTAATTTAATGACTATTTATTTACAAATTATATAGGCATGGATATACGAGCACTTTTCGATGCTCAAGCGGGGTGAGCTGAACCCACGCTATGAGGAGCACCTTCCTAGAGTGTGTCAATGGAAGCCAACTCAGCTGGAAACTAAAAATCATAAAATGCTGGTTTCCATTCGTGATGCTCTGGATAATTTGGTGCCAGAAGAGGTTAGTAGATAGCGCGTAGATAGCGTAGACTATTTTCTTGGTATGTTTATTTGTTGACTATTTTCTTTTAACTTTTGTCCTACAGATAGTTTGGCACCCATATCGGGATTCCCGGCAGTTAAATCGCCATCTGCAACCAGTATCTCTATTTCATGGTATGATCACATGTTATGATATTACGGAGCCTTACATGCCTGATAGAGTACTTCATCAGTTTGGCCTCGTAACTGTGCCACAGCGCACATTAAGATTATTGGAGCCTCCGTGCGGGACCCAACCTTTGAACTACAAGCCGCCCTATTTCGACTGGGTGACCGACTGCTACTCCGAGTGGCAACGACATTTGCTTGGGGAAGAACTTCGACAACCGGTGGAGGAGATACACGATTGCAGCGACGAGTAAATGCCGTACTACTTGGCAGTCGGACATCCTAAGTTGTTGAACCCGAGCAATCCAGGGCCCGTTGCCGTTGTAGGTCCTAAAAAAATCAAGTTGCACTCATCAACAAAGTCAAAAAATCAAAAAATACAACTTTCAAATGAATTGCGCAGACAACAGATTGCACATCATTCCGATTGCGTACACCGAACTGCGCACACTTTCAATTGTGCAGGCTGACGTGGCAATGTCATCATTATCTGACAAAATTAAATCTTTCTGACAACTGACAGCACAAAGAACGAGGAGACTGTTCGTTTATTGTGCCACATAGCGCTCGAGGACAGCTGTACATGCAGCGCAATCCAGGGCCTGTGCAATCTAGTGCCTGTGCAATCCATTTCTGCGCAATCCGAATTCAGCATAATTTATATGGCATACTTCATCCTGACAATTGACAAAAGTACACGTGGCATTCATGCCATCAATTGCTCGTTACGTGGCAACCGTCTTCACACGATCATGCGTATTTCAATCAAATGATGCCATGTGTCCAAGACAGTCAGCCCATGATCAGACAACTACCTGCGCAGTCTGATGCTGCGCAATCCAGTTCCTACGTAATCCAACTTGCGCCATCCAGAATAACTAAAAATTAGTTATTTCCAGAACTCTATAAATAGAGTTTCAAGTCTTCATTCAAGGGGATCACAGATCAGAGATCAATAGAGAGATCAGACATTTAAAGTTCAGAAATATCAGAGAGTTCAGGAGTTCTTGCCCAAGTGCTGCTGCATTCTTCCGAGGCTTTTGCCTTCAACTTCCGAGACTTTTGCCTTCAACTTCCGAGGCTTTTGCCTTCAACTTCAACTTCAGAGGCTACCGTCTTCAAAGTTCACATCGTCCAAGGAATAAAGCAATCGTCTTCTAGATTGGATTCCTACAGTTGTACTTTCCCAGAATTTTTGTAATCTTTACAAAGTTTGTATCAATAAAGTTTCATACTTTTGTTTTTGCAAACAAAATGGCGACTCTACTGGGGACGACTTTCTCCTCCGACGAGGAAGTGACAACTCAATGTGACGTAGTGTCTATCGGGAAGACGCAGAAGACTCTGGTTGTAAAGGTCAACCAGACAGCCTATGAAGCCACGATCAACTCTAAGACCACTCCTCGCACTTCAACCACTTCTGCCACGAGCAAAGTGCGCCCAGTGTGGGTCTCCAAGACTGCTGCACAGTCCATCAACTCTGTCAGCAAGACTACTGCGCAGTCTGCCACGAAGCCTGCTACGCAATCTGCTGCACAGTCTGCAGTTGCTGCCACTAAGACTGTTGCACAATCTGACTTTGTCAAGAATGCTGCGTAGTCTGCTGTTGCCAGTGCACATAAGACTTCTTATGCTGCCTTATCAAAGTATAAGACTCCTATGTCCCTGGCGCAGTTAGCAGTAATTCTTCCTGCGCAAACCAATATTCCAGCAACTAGAGTGCATCCTAAACACTCTGAGGTAAGAACTCCTGATGCGCAAACCACAATCTCTGTGGCCAGAACCAGTGCACCCTCTGCCAGAGTTACTCATGCGCAAGTAGCCAGTGCACCATCAACCCATGCGCAAACCATGCCTGCACAATCCAAGAGTGACAGCCCTTTGGCTAAACTCTCTTCTTCTCACAACAAGGAGAAGAGTACTGCTCCTCTCCAACACCCTGCTGCTCCTGCGCAAACCACTGGGGGTAGTCTTTTGACTATTCCTCCTCCTCTCCAGAACAAAGGAAAAGGCCCTTTGGTCTTTTCTCAAACTTCCTTGTCTCATGACTTGGAAGACAACAGAGAGAAACGCTCTTTAGCTAATCCTTCTTCCCAAAACAAAGGAAAAGGCTCTTTGGTCTTTTCTCAATCTTCTTCGGTTTTTACCGTAGAAGATCAACCTGAACGTGCCTTGGCACCAGTCAGTACAAGAACTCCTTCAAACAAGGGTTCTTCTTCCCTTCATATCAAGAGAACTTGTACTGATCAAAGAGGTATTCTGCCTACCCCGGTAGCAGAATTTCAAGATCTCTCGACGCTCAAGATATCCCGGTCGAAACAGGGAAAATTGTTGGTGTCTCAAACAGAAACCCCTGGGGATGAATTTGCTGATCTAAGAACTTATCTCAACAGACCAACTTCGACGAAACGCAAACAGCCAATGCCGAAGACCAAACATCATCAGAAGCAAACTTCCAGGGTCAAGAACCCCGACACCTATGCCAATGAAGTGAGCACTTCCCTGTATATTCAAGGGACAAAATATTTGAAAAATCGGAACCATGTTCCAAATATTGTCAAAGAACAGATCCCTCAATCTTTTGATCTCCGGGAACATCTCAGGCAAAAGCGGGATAATGTCTCGACACCTCCAATTCAATCATCTGATCATCATTGCAATCATAAAGTCATAATCCAGTGCGGTTGTCAAACAACAAAACGATCTGTCTTTGATCGTCTGAACTTTGCAAACCCTGGACCTAAGTCAGAGGATGAAGACGAAGTGTTATACGCTTCTGTCAATATGACCTCTCGAGACACTGGGGGTAGAAAATGCTCTAAGCATGGCAAGCCTCGCCGTCCTAGTCAACGGTATTTAGATTTACTCCAGGAATCTTCTGAAGGAGTATTTCGATATACCCGTTCCCGAAGCCGAGATACAATCGGTCAAAGGAATCTTCAAGATCCTTCGGGTCATTTTCTTCCTTCTCAGTCAGGAGATGACTCTTTCTCCGACTATGATGCATACAGTGAAAGCTCTGAACAGACAGTGTCTTCCACTGTACCAAGAGAAGTGATAGCTTATGTTGTCAATGAAGATCCAGATGCTTCAATTTTTGCAAATCAGGAACAGCGAATTGCTACACTAGAAGACAAGCTGAAGACCATGGCTGAAATGGTCGCCAGTATGCAATCTATTATTGTGGCACAACATACTACACCACCGACTGTACCTGCTATAAGTCCGGAGATCATAGCATCATCGGTGCCTGTTAATGTAGGGCTGGGGGTAGC
This sequence comes from Iris pallida, assembly GCA_029216955.1. NCBI lineage: Eukaryota > Viridiplantae > Streptophyta > Magnoliopsida > Asparagales > Iridaceae > Iris > Iris pallida. Next base: position 1,966,788 of record JANAVB010022594.1, read on the forward strand.
AGCTCCTCAAGTACCCCTTGTACCAGTTCAACCTACACCCAGTCAGTCAGGGGCTGGAGGTAGTGCTTATCATGCTGTTCATCCTCCTAACACCGCGACTCAACTTGCTCCATCTACATCAGTAGAAGATGCCACTGAAGCTGTCAAGTTGTTACGCACTCAATTCGAGGCTTTCAAGGAGAAAGACAACTTGCAAAGGTTGGGGATCAAGCAGCCCTAACCAGTTGAATGGAAGGAAGTCCCGTTTCCTCCGAAGTACAAGATCCTAACCATCTCGCTGTTTGATGGCAGCACATCTCCCAGTCAGTTCATCAACCACTTTGAGGTTATGACTGTCCAACTTCAACCAAATGACGCTCTTCTTACCAGAGTATTTGTCGGCTGTTTAGCTGGCGTAGCGTACGATTGGTATAGAAGCTTGCCCGATGGTTGTATTACCTCCTTCTCTGGCTTAAAGCAAATTTTTTTGGAACGATTCTATGAGGGAATCAATGACATGACTATGTCAGCCCTCAATAAAATTAAACAGAAGCATAATGAAACTGCTGAGAGTTTCATTGAAAGGTTTCGTCGAGAAGCTTTGAAAATGCCTCCAGGAACTCCAGCTGCTGTCACTATTGATACTTGCAAGGCAAATCTTTTGCCTATCATACGTATGTGGACAGGGTCTACTCAATTCCAAAATTGGCCATCCTTCATTGTCAACGCTAAAGCCGCTGAAGTTAGCGCCGACAAATTCAAACAGCTAGGGGTACAAATGTCTAACCCCGACCGGGATGAACATCAAACATCAGGTGGTGGCAATCGCCAGAACAACCGCAAACCAAAAGAAACTTTGAACATCAATTTGAACAAGAATAAAGAATCTCTGGCGGTTAACGTAGCTCCTCCTACGTCCACTTCTACTCCTTCAGCACCTCCACCGAGAGAACCTCGTCCTAAAGTAGAATATTCCTTTGACGAGAATGACACTGCTAGTATCTTTGATTGCTTAATCAAAAGCAATAAAATCCAACTTCCAGATCCCAAGAAGCCCGATGAAGTCGGTAAGACTGATCAGCCCAAGTACTGTGTCTATCACAGGTTCATCGGACATCCTACTCGAGCATGTTATATGCTCAAAGCAAAATTCAGGAGGTGGTCAATGCTGGCGTCGTCACTCTGCAACAAGACGAGAAGACTGTTACTGCAAACATGGTATCAGTTTAGTTCGGTGACTTCCCTCCGCAGATGGTGCAACATGGTGTCATTCCTATCCCCAAGGCTACTCTCGAGATTGAGAATCTCCCTCCTTCACAAAGTGAAGGTCTTGTCCCCTTGTCTCTTGACAATGGCGAGATTATGTGGATTCATCCGGATCTTGCTTCAGAGTTTGAACTTCCCTCTTCCTCCAAGAAGAAAAGTCGCTCCAAAGGCAAGACGAAGATTTGCAATATGGTATCTTTTGACCCCATAGTTGATAAAGAAATCTTGCTAGGCACCAGATCAGGGAAAGCCTATCTGAAGGATTACCCCGAAGCCCAAGAGAATCCTGCTTCTTTTTCTTCTGAGCCTGCTCCAGTGCAGCCTGCTTCTACTGAGGATATTCCTACTGCTTCCTCACCGGTTGTGATACCCATTCCTCCCAAACCGACGGTCGCTGACAAAGGAAAACAGCAAGTCCGCTTCGATAAACCTTTGAAGAAGATATCTCCTTTCGGACTTAAAAAGCCTTACAACTTTGACATCTTGGCTCAATTGGCCAATACACCGGTCCGGTTGTCAATCTTCGAGCTCTTGCGCCTCTCCAAAGAGACTCGAGAAACTCTGAGCGAGGCTCTCATGCAAGCTGAAACCTGTCTAGCTCTGCTAAAGAAGCCAAAAGCAGAACCAGTTTCTTGCCTCCATTGTCATAGCGTATTGGAGTTAATTCCAAATATAACTTTTACACAAGACGACATGTTGATGGAAGATAATAGGCACGACCGTCCACTCTACTATACAGGGTATGTCGATTCAATAAAAGTCGATCGTATCCTGATAGATCCAGGGTCTGCCCTCAGCATTATGCCAAAGACAATGTTGGATGCGCTGAAGATTCCAGTGCGTAGTCTTTCCAGTACGATCACCACTATTCTTGGGTTCAACCAGAGAAGGAGTGAACCTCTGGGCAAGATTCGTCTAAAACTCCAAATAGGCAATCTACGTACAAAGGTTACCTTCTACATCATTGACAACCACGGTTGTTCTTACAATGCTTTGCTGGGAAGACCATTTCTGCACGAGCATAACATTGTCCCTTCGACTCTCCATCAATGTTTTAAATATGTTGATGACAATGGAGAGGTGCAAAAGGAGGTTGCTGATCTCTATCCTTTCAAAGGCATTGAAACATACTGCAATGATGCACGTATGTACAAGGACAAATTCAAGAAGGTTGTCCTATCTCTGGACACTGAAGAAGAGCAAGAAACAGTGCCTAATGACACCCTCATCATTCCTGTCAAAGGGCGTGTTTCTCGTCCTCAATCCTCCAAGCCACTGGCTATTCACTTGCCAGTTCAAAAGCAATCAAGTGATGATCAGGATCAAAGGGAGCTCACCTCTTCTGAGCCGCTTGTTATTGACTTACGTCGTAATAAGGATAAAAAGCAGCTCATCTCTTCTGAGCCACTTGTTATAGATCTATCTCATAACAAGGACAAAAGGGAGCTCACCTCCTCTGAGCCGCTTGTTATCGACCTCCGTCGTAACAAAGCTAATCCTCCACCACGTTCTTCTTCTTCCCCTCTTGTAATCAATCTGATTAAGCCTACTAAGGCTAAAAGTCCTGCTGTAAATACTAATGTACAAATCAATAAAAAAGCACCTACTTTCCAGTATACTGATGTCATTTATCATACTAAATGCTATTTGGATATGTTAGAAAGCTATCAGTCATTTACAATGGGAGTTGTGCAATCTCTTCAAATAGAAGTTTCATATGAACACCCAAAGGATTCATATCGTATTGTTCCTGCTCGCAAGAAAGGCGAACGTCCAATACTTTTTAGTAAAGGACCGGAACAATAATTCAGCTATACGGATGATAGCAAAGTTAATGACACGGGGCATCTTTAACTCCGTCGTTACAGTCAACAATCAAAAGACATCGTCCGAAAGATGGGTTACGACTTCAAGAGTGGCCTCAACTACGGTAAGGGTAGAAAAACTCCTCTCCGTACGGCTGTTCCGAAAGAAAAGTCAGAGATGTATTACAGCAGGACCAAAAGAGGTCTTGGATATGCTTCTCCCCCATTATTATCCCCAGCAGAGTCGCCATTTTGTTTGTAAAAACAAAAGTATGAAACTTTATTGATACAAACTTTGTAAATATTACAAGAATTCTGGGAAAGGTACAACTGTAGGAATCCAATCTAGAAGACGATTGCTTTATCCCTTGGACGATGTGAACTTTGAAGACAGTAGCCTCTGAAGTTGAAGTTGAAGGCAAAAGCCTCGGAAGTTGAAGGAAAAAGCCTCGGAAGAATGCAGCAGCACTTGGGCAAGAACTCCTAAACTCTCTGATATTTCTGAACTTTATGTCTGATCTCTCTATCTGATCTTTGATCTGTGATCCCCTTGAATGAAGACTTGAAACTCTATTTATAGAGTTCTGGAAGCGCAAGTTGGATTACGCAGGAACTGGATTACGCAGCATCAGACTGCGCAGACAGTTGTCTGGTCATGGGCTGACTGTCTTGGACACATGGCATCATTTGATTGAAATGTGCATGATCGTGTGAAGACGGTTGCCACGTAACGAGCAATTGATGGCATGAATGCCACGTGTACTTTTGTCAATTGTCAGGATGAAGTGCGCCACATAAATTGTGCTGAATTCAGATTGCGCAGAGATGGATTACGCAGGCACTAGATTGCGCAGGCCCTGGATTGTGCTGCATGTACCGCTGTCCTCGAGCGCTGTACGGTGCAATAAACGAACAGTCTCCTCGTTCTTTGTGCTGTCAGTTGTCAGAAAGATTTGATTTTGTCAGATAATGATGACATTGCCACGTCAGCCTGCGCAGTTGAAAGTGTGCACAGTCCGGTGTGCGCAATCGGAATGATGCGCAATCTGATGTCTGCGCAGTTCATTTGAAAGTTGTATTTCTTGATTTTCTGACTTTGTTGATAGGTGCAACTTGATTTTTTTAGGACCTACAGCCGTTGGAGCTCTAGGACCTCTGCCTTCCAAAAATGTCTTGTATGCTTCATTGGTCAAGATGGTAAGTTTATAAATTATAGTTTGTAAATATTTTCAAATTTGTAGACTTGATTGACGTTTTGTCATTTACAGGCTACTCGGGTGAAGGCGTTGGCAAAATTCCTCTGATCGGGCTGCTAGAACGAGGAATGTGTCAATATCGCAAACCAGTTGGAGCACATCGACGACCCTGTCAAACTTCCTTTCTTGCAAAATCGGAAGGCGCGTACGAAGGCCCGGCATGATCACAGCTAGATTATATTTTGTATTATAAAAATTGTATTTTGGATGTTTATATTTGTGTCGACGACACTGTCGAATTTGGATGTTATGTCATGGATGTGTGCAATATGTAAAAAAATTCTCTCACAGTGAGTTTTGATCAGGACTGCCAGATCACTGGCAGTCCTTGTTCACATTAGGACTACAATTGATCTGGCAGTCCTTATCCAAACTCACTCACAGTGAGTTTTGATCAGGACTGCCAGATCAATTGTAGTCCTAATGTGAATAAGGACTGCCAGTGGTCTGGCAGTCCTGATCAAAACTTACTGTAAGTGAGTTTGGATCAGGATTGCCAAATCAATTACAGTCCTAATGTGAACAAGGACTGCCAGATCCTAATGTGAACAAGGACTGCCAGTGATCTGGCAGTCCTAATGTGAATCAGGCAGTCCTGATCAAAACTCACTATGAGTGAGTTTGGATCACTCACAGTAAGTTTTGATCAGGACTGCAAGACCACTGGCAGTCCTAATGTGAATAAGGACTGCCAGTGGTCTGGCAGTACTGATCAAAACTCACTGTGAGTTTGGATCAGGACTGCCAGATCAATTACAGTCCTAGTGTGAACAAGGACTGCCAGACCACTGGCAGTCCTAATGTGAATCAGGACTGCCAATGGTCTGGCAGTCCTGATCAAAACTCACTGTGAGTTTGGATCAGGACTGTCAAATCAATTGCAGTCCTAATGTGAACAAGGACTGCCAGTGATCTGGCAGTCCTGTTCAAAACTCACACAGTGAGTTTTGATCAGGACTGCCAGACCACTGGCAGTCCTAATGTGAATCAGGACTGCCACATCAGTTGCAGTCCTAATGTGAACAAGGACTGCTAGTGGTCTGACAGTCCTGATCAAAACTCACTGTGAGTGAGTTTTTTCACATATTGCACATAAATAGGGACACATATTGCATACATATTGCACACATAATGCACACAAATAGATATTTTTTCACACGTATAGCAGACAGGAAAAAGTAAAAAAACAAAAAAGATATATTTGAGTTCACATTTTAAAATGATATACTTTAATGTGTACAAAAAGTTTTCATCCATATACAAAATGTGAAAACTTCATTTCAGTCGTAGACATATTTGTCGATTTCGATGTCATAGTGGCCAACCGATAGGTCTCTTGGCTCCTCCATCTTCAACAGTTTCCTACAATAATTAATTTGATGATCAAAAGGTTCAGTCAAGGACTTCGCTTCTCCCGGTGCTAGTTTGTACCAAACTGTTGTAGGTGGAGGAATCAGAGAATGACCGATTACCCTTAGTATGACAAAGTGATCTTTGATTTGACCTATAGTACATAGATTAGTTTGTCTGTGCTCCGCCGGAGGAGCGCACATCGAAAAAAAAGTATTGCGAATCTCCGTCGAATAAAGTACAACAGGGATCCGGTACCGATTAACAAATAAATACAAGGCAGACGGGACGGACATGTAGTGGTCTGGCCCGGTAATACTGTCAGTGTAAGGAATACTTGTCAACAAACTTCCAATAGTTTCTTCGCTTAGGATGCGGGAGTATAATGGAAGACGACTCTCTAATTTCTCGTACAGCTCCTGCCTCACTTGCCTCCATTCGCCTTTGTCAGAATAACCAAGATGTATTACAAGAACACGAAATCCACAATGGCCATCACCCGGGACATCAACAATAGACTAGAAGTAACTGCGAATCTCAGGATGAAAACTGTGGATATACAAACCCAACGTTCGTCTATCCACAGTATCTTCGTTTGCAATATTCATTTTCTCCTTTTTTTTGGCGAATGATAAGCTTGCTCTTCCGTGCAGGCGGAGCTTGCTCTAAGCTTCGTTCAATATGCTCAAATAATGATGGATCTCTCTTAGTTGACTCAAGCCTTCTCTTCTGTGAACTACTCATTCTAGTTTGAGGCATGCCCTTAGGATTGGAAACAACGGATGGCTTATGCATTCTAGTAGTCATCGGACATGCAATTTCTTGGATTTTAACCTCAATGCACTCCCGCTCTGCTCCTACTGAGGCACACCACCGTGCGTGGAGAAGATTCACTTGTGGCAAAGAGAAAAAATCATCGTCTGTCTTCACCACGGGTATTATAGACAACTGCCTCCAACGTTCATCGACAGCAACAACTGGAATAGGAATGAACTGACGACGATATTCATTAATCTCATGGGCACAAGGGAGGCCCAGTGTATATCGATGTACACAACCGCAAACCTGAGGATCAAAGCTGATAAACTTTGACCTATCAATCTCTTCAAATATTAAAGCCAACGTCTTGTGAGAAAGGACACGCATTAAAGAATTCAAGAGGACTTCCTTTCTATGCTCATGCTTAACAATATTTAAGCTCATCTCAAATGATGCCTTAATTTCGTTCACCGTCCGGTCTATTGATAGATGCATCGCTTGCCAAACTGAAACAAAATTGCCTTGGGATGACTTTAAATGCCTCTTTAATACTGAGTGTGCTCCTTCGATACGGTTGGTAGTTGTCGTACCGTAATGCTTTACCACATTCGTCCATGCTAAGACGAATTGTTCTTTGTGCGGTTCAAGCCATGTCTCTTTGATGTAAGAAATGCATGCCGGCTCCCTCCCCTCCCACTTCTCCTTGAACAAGTACCATGCGGTATCGTAACTGTCTATCGTACTGGCTCGCCATACACAATTCCAGTCATGGTTGAATTCGTCAAAAATTTGCATGTCAAGTTTACCATCCACTTTCCTGAACTTCAACTTACATTGGGATTGTATATTACGATTTACATGAAAAGTGCATAGCAATGTATCCGCTTGAGGAAACACAATCCGAATAGCATTAATTAGAGCATACTCTCTGTCGGTAACAAAAACAGAGGGCTCTCTATGACCGGTGTAAAGTATTTTCAGTTTCTCTAACGCCCATGTGTAGTCTTCAAGTTTCTCACTCTTCATGAAGCAAAAAGCAACTGAAAATGTTTTTCGTGTAGAGGTGAAGCCGACAACATGAAAGAAAGGCATCTTGAACTTATTGGTCTTGTACGTGCAATCAAGAACTAATACGTCGGCAAAAGACCGAGCCAAATGTGTGCAATCGGGATGAGCCCAAAAGATTGAAATGACTTCATTGCTCTGGGGATGTCTTCTATGGTGCTCAACATAATGATTATCTCCAAGCAACTTCAGCACTTCTTGTATCGCCATTCTCGATTTCGACCGAATGGCGTTAGAAGAAGATAGGGCGTTGTATATTGACTTCATTGTAGACTTGTTCTTCTCATCTTCATGTCATATGACGGAATATATTTGTCTCGGTGCAACTCCAGAAGTGGACAAGTCTTCGATTATCTTCTTCTCCGTATTGTTCAACCGTCTGACATACGGATGACCCAATAGTGTTTCGGCAATCTCATGGGTGTGGATTCCATTCTTGACTTCGACTGTCCACTTCGCTTCTTCATCCTTTCTAATATAGATTTTGAATGGACAACCACATTTTCTTGTTCCAACATTTCTTTTTGAAACTTTACTTTGGATAACTTTATCTTTCTTATGGCTTCTGAACACACCACCTCGTTCACATGAAACCACCCTAGTTTGTTGTCCCGGACGGTTTCGGGCCGATCTAGATATCACGAGAACTATGTTGTATGCCCGTCCAACTTCTCGGCACCAATTTAGCGCACCTTCGCTTGATTCAAAACACATATCGGTCCAGAATAAATGGCCTACATCAACGCCAGTTGGAGCAGCTACCTCGATACCGAAAGATGATAAGTCCTACAATATAACTTAAAGTTAATAAAAGTAAATAACACAACACCAAAAATGTGCAAACTGCTGCCAAAATGTAGGACTGCAGAGGGAAAGGCAGTCCTTGCAATAATCAGGACTGCCACTACTCTGGCAGTCCTTCTGGTCTAAAGGACTGCAGCGGTTTGGGCAGTCCTGGATTTAGAGGTGGACTGCCAGAGTAGTGGCAGTCCTGTCTGTCACAACCTCGAATTTCACCCGACATGAATGTTAAAATTTACTTACCATGAGTGCATCCGAAGCAAAAATGTGTTCTTCGGACATATCGGGACAAGAGTCTACTACATTCGATGACCCGGGTTCTTCCATGTTCCATTTTTCTAAATTAAACATATATAAATCATAATTTATATGTAAAATTATTGTTGGAAAGTCTACAAATATATTAATTAGATGACATACCCATTAACGGAAGAAGTCGATGACACTATAACTAAAATTTGCACCCTAAATCTTCACAATGGCTTGGTTGGGAGAAAATTTGGGTTAGGGTTTACAATTTTATGACCTAAAAATTTTGAGTAGAAGAAAAGAGTAGAGGAAAAGAAGAAGAGTTGTGAAATAAAATAAAGTTGGTATTTATATCAATTTTTGGCCTAGCCCCAAGTAAAAAAATTTGATGGCAAACTTGTAGTTTTTTTCAAAATTTTTGGGATAGCCCCTAGTAATATGTGTGATGCCCTTAGAAAAACCCTTCATAATATGGTATCACAACATGTTCGATAATCGTGAAAAGAGAGTTCGAGCAAGTATCATTAACGATTGTGATGTCTCCTTGTAGTGTGTGGTGTGGTTGTGATCGATCTCCTTTGACGCATAGGCAAGAGATGAGGATGAACAACAAAGACAAGAAAAAAAAAAGTTTTTGTTAGCTACAATGTTTCTAGCTAGATAAAGCTTTTTTTAGATTTGGGGTCATAAATTGGGACGCTCCCGGTGTGCTTTGCTTGCAGATGCACTAGAAATGATAATGATATTATTTAGATCCTACCAGAAAAACTATTTTAAAGGAGCTATCAAGGGCGGAACCAGAAACTCGAACTAAAATAGACTGGAGTGGAGTAAGGTGGACTAGGTATAGACGGACTCATATATATATATATATATATATATATATATATATATATATATATATATATATATATATATATATGTTGGAGTGGGTGGGGTTCCCAACCTATGTGGAGAAGACCCCGGAGTGCGACGAGCGCCGTCCGAAGTCGGAGAAGCTCGGGAAGTAGGCGACGTTGCTGCTGCTGCTGCTGCTGCTGGAGATTCTGGGAGCAGAGGATCCGAGTTCGGCCCGAACTCGGTCCCAGGCCGAGTTCTGGCCGAACTCGGTCTGGTTGTTCCAGCGTTTGGCCAGTAGGTGCTGGCTGCCCCGCACAGAGTTCTGGCCGAACTCTGTGTTGTTGGGGGCTGAAGCGGGATTATGGATGAGTTTTCATCATTGGATCTAATCCAACGGTCCAGGTTGGTTGCGGGATTGGGGAGTTATATTGAGTTTTCTCAACCCTAATTTATAATAGCAAGTATTGGACAACACAAAAAGTTCGAGAGAGAAGGAGGCAAGAGTGCCATTGCAACTTCGGAGAAGAAGGCGGAGGATTGAAGGTTGATATTCGGAGGAGATCGTGTTCGGGTAATCTCTACTCGTCGTTCTCGTTCTTCGTAGCCTTGTAATCGTTGTTCTTTTCTCTGAGTGTTGTGGGGATCCGATTTGGATCGGAGGAGTTTGTAGAGGGTGTAATTCTTCTATTCCATTAGTGGAGGCTTCTCAGGGTTGGACTCCGATCGTCCCGTGGTTTTTCCCGCAAGGGTTTCCACGTCAAAAATTCTCTGTGTCTGCGTGGTTTGCTTTGTGTGTTCATTTTTGGTTCGTGCGTTGGTTTGCTCGGTCCTCTCGCAGGTACTCTCCGGTTTGGGGAAAGGTTTTTCGCGTTTCTTTCCCAACAGAGTGGTATCAGAGCTTTGGGTTCAAAGGGTGTCAGGAGTTGACAGAGGAACCAGAGAGGAGAGATGGACGCGAAGCCGGTGCGCATGGTGAACCTTAATGGCACAAACTATCATTATTGGCGGAGCAAGATGAAGGATTTGCTATTTGTCAAGAAGCTGCATCTACCTGTGTTTGCATCCGAGAGGCCCAGTGATAAATCCGAGGAGGACTGGAAGTTCGAGCACATACAGGTGTGTGGGTACATACGGCAGTTTGTTGATGAGAACGTGTACAATCACGTTGCCAATATTGAGCACGCGAAGACGTTGTGGGATAAGCTGGAATCCTTGTATGCGAAGAAGACCGGGGTAAACAAGTTGTTCCTGATCCGAACGATGATGGGTCTGCGGTACAAGGATGGGGCGTCTATTACGGATCACTTGAGTGATTTTCAGGGCGTGGTTGACCAGCTATCTTCTATGGGAGTCAAGTTCGACGACGAAGTTCAGGGACTGTGGCTGCTGTGTACCTTGCCAGACTCGTGGGAGACCGTACGAGTATCTATGATCGCTTCTGCTCCAGAGGGCGTGGTCAGTCTGGAGTTTGCCAAGAGCGGGGTGTTGAATGAAGAGATGCGGAGACGTTCTCAGGGCACTTCATCCACATCCCACCACTCAGAGGCACTTGTTTCAGAGAGCCGCGGAAGGGGCAAAAGCAGGGGTCCAGGTGGTGGCAGAGACAAGAGCAGGGGGAAGTCCAAGGGTCGGTACGAGGACTCAGAGTGTTATCATTGCGGTAAGAAGGGCCATATCAAGCGGAATTGTTTCGCTTGGAAGAAGGAGAAGAAGGGCGACAAGGGGAAGCAAGAAGAGAACACTACAGCGGCGGCCTCGGTACATGGAGGCGATGTGATCGTCGTAGGTGATGAGGTCATTACTAACCTCGCCTGCGATGACAATTCTTGGCTGGTGGACTCAGGGGCTTCAGCACATGTATCTCACAATAGGGCACTGTTTGCCACTTACACGACAGGCGACTGTGGCGTGTTGAAGATGGGCAACGGAGATGTGTCGAAGGCGGTTGCCATTGGAGATGTGCATTTGAGAACGAAGACGGGTGTGGTTCTTGTTCTCAAGGATGTTCGTCATGTCCCTGATATCCGTTTCAACCTGGTGTCGGTTGGAAGGTTGGATGACGAGGGATTCTTCAGTCTCTTCGGGAATAGTCAGTGGAAGCTTTCCAGAAGTTCGTTGGTGATTGCCAGAGGAAGCAAGAAGTCCGGTCTCTACTATATGGAGGGGAGCGCACAGGGGACACAGGAGGTGAACGCAGTCAGTGATGCGCCTACCGAGTTGTGGCACAGGCGGCTCGGCCATATCAGCGAGAAGGGGATGAGCTACTTGGTGAACAGGAAGGTGATTCCGGGGCTCAAGTCTACAAAGTTGGAGAAGTGCACGCACTGTTTGGCTGGGAAGCAAAATAGGGTGTCTTTCCAGAGTCACCCAAGTTCGAGGAAGCCGACGTTGCTCGAGTTGATTCACTCGGATGTCTGTGGTCCTATGAAGGTAAAATCTCTTGGTGGTGCTTCTTACTTTGTGACTTTTATTGATGACTGTTCCAGGAAGGTTTGGGTCTATGCCTTAAAGACCAAGGATCAGGTGCTGCCTACTTTCAAGGAGTTTCAGGCCTCCGTTGAAAGGGAGACGGGCAAGAAGTTGTTGTGTGTTCGGTCCGACAATGGCGGCGAATACATCGGTCCCTTTGATGCGTATTGCAGAGAGCAAGGGATACGACACCAGAAGACTCCGCCAAAGACACCTCAGCTCAATGGTGTAGCGGAGCGCATGAACAGGACACTGATGGAGAGGGTGCGGTGTTTGCTGTCAGAAGCAAACTTGCCGGACAGTTATTGGGGTGAGGCTCTTCTCACAGCTGCTTATATTATTAATTTGTCTCCTAGTGCTCCTTTGCAGGGTGATGTGCCTGACAAAGTATGGTACGGCAAAGAGCCGTCATACAGTCACCTGCGGGCGTTTGGTTGTAAGGCCTTCGTGCATGTACCGATTGACGAGAGGACCAAACTTGAGCCGAAGACGAGGCGATGCGTCTTTGTCGGCTACGGTCGGGATGAGTTTGGCTATAGACTCTACGACCCAGTGGAAGGAAAGCTCTACAGAAGCAGGGACGTGGTGTTCGTCGAGGATCAGACCATGACCAACACTCAGGATTCCGAGACGCCTTCTGAGGCTGAGGAATTGCCTGAGTTAGAGTCATTTCGCTTCGAGCAGTTTCCAGAAGACATCGCGGAGGATCCAGTTATGGGGGAGCCGGTACATGGAGTTGCTCCCAACCTTGATCATCAGCCTGCTGATGGTGGTCAGGGTGTCCCTCAGGAGGATGAGCATGCCGGGGAGGCAGTTCCTGAAGGGGAGGAGGCTGTCGGTATACAGCCAGCACCAGTGGCTCCACTGAGAAGGAGCAACAGGGATCGTCGACCATCTACGAGATACTCGCCGGATGAGTATGTGCTACTGACTGACGGGGGAGAGCCCGAAAGTTTCGCAGAGGCTATGGAAGACGAACACAGGCAGGAGTGGATGGTGGCTATGCAGGAGGAGATGAGTTCCTTGCACACCAATTCTACTTATGATCTGGTGCGGTTGCCAAAGGGCAAGAAGGCTTTGAAGAATCGATGGGTGTTCAGAGTGAAGCAGACGGATGATGCTACTCGCCCTCGATACAAAGCGAGGCTGGTAGTCAAGGGCTACGGTCAGCGGAAAGGCGTGGATTATGATGAAATCTTTTCGCCTGTCGTCAAGCATTCGTCTATTCGGGTGGTGCTAGCATTAGCAGCCAGTTTCGACTTGGAGGTCGAGCAGATGGACGTGAAGACGGCGTTCCTCCACGGTGATCTTGAGGAGGAGTTGTACATGGAGCAGCCGGAGGGATTCTGTGAGAAGGGCAAGTCACATTTGGTCTGCCGGTTGAGGAAGAGCTTGTATGGTCTGAAGCAGGCTCCGAGGCAGTGGTACAAAAAGTTCGAGTCGTTTATGGGGGAGCATGGTTATGCACGGACGACGTCGGACCATTGTGCATTTGTGAGGTATTTTGCCGAGGATGATTTCATCATTTTACTGCTCTATGTGGATGATATGCTATTAGTGGGTCGGAATGCCACTAGGATAGCGGAGTTGAAGCGCCAACTGGGCGCGGCCTTCTCTATGAAGGATTTGGGCGCAGCGAAGACTATTCTTGGGATGGAGATCAGCCGAGAGAGAGAGTCCAAGCTGCTACACTTGTCCCAAAAGAAGTACATTCATCGGGTACTTCAGCGTTTCGGGATGGACGGGTCGAAGAAAGTGAGTTCCCCCCTCGCGGCTCACTTTAAGTTCACTGAGGAGCAGTGTCCATCTACCGAGGACGAAAAGGAAGATATGGAGCGGGTTCCATATGCCTCAGCTGTGGGAAGCCTGATGTATGCTATGGTGTGTACGAGGCCAGATATTGCTCACGCAGTTGGTACGGTTAGCAGGTATCTTTCAAATCCTGGAAGGGTACACTGGAGTGCGGTTAAGTGGATTCTACGATACCTTCAGGGCACTGCCGGTTGGAGACTTTCTTTTGGTGGTGACGAGCCGAAGCTGGTCGGGTATACCGACGCTGATATGGCTGGAGATGTAGACACGAGGCGATCGACTTCGGGCTACGTGATGATGTTTGCGGGAGGAGCAGTGTCGTGGCAGTCGCGGTTGCAGAAGTGTGTTGCCTTGTCGACGACGGAGGCGGAATACATTGCGGTGACGGAGGCTTGCAAGGAGCTGTTGTGGATGAAGAAGCTGTTGCAGGAAATGGGACTGAAGCAAGAGCAGTATATTTTGCTTTGCGACAGTCAGAGTGCGATCCACCTTGTGAAGAATCAGACGTTTCATAGCCGGTCCAAGCACATCGAGACCCGGTATCATTGTATACGGGATGTGGTTGAGAAGAAGGACGCGGCGCTTGAGAAGGTGCATACAGACGACAACGGAGCTGATATGTTTACGAAGATTCTACCAAGGGGGAAGTTCGAGTACTGCAGGCAGATCGTCGGGATGACGACGTCCTCCCCATAGTTGTGAAGGGGGAGATTTGTTGGAGTGGGTGGGGTTCCCAACCTATGTGGAGAAGACCCCGGAGTGCGACGAGCGCCGTCCGAAGTCGGAGAAGCTCGGGAAGTAGGCGACGTTGCTGCTGCTGCTGCTGCTGCTGGAGCTTCTGGGAGCAGAGGATCCGAGTTCGGCCCGAACTCGGTCCCAGGCCGAGTTCTGGCCGAACTCGGTCTGGTTGTTCCAGCGTTTGGCCAGTAGGTGCTGGCTGCCCCGCACAGAGTTCTGGCCGAACTCTGTGTTGTCGGGGGCTGAAGCGGGATTATGGATGAGTTTTCATCATTGGATCTAATCCAACGGTCCAGGTTGGTTGCGGGATTGGGGAGTTATATTGAGTTTTCTCAACCCTAATTTATAATAGCAAGTATTGGACAACACAAAAAGTTCGAGAGAGAAGGAGGCAAGAGTGCCATTGCAACTTCGGAGAAGAAGGCGGAGGATTGAAGGTTGATATTCGGAGGAGATCGTGTTCGGGTAATCTCTACTCGTCGTTCTCGTTCTTCGTAGCCTTGTAATCGTTGTTCTTTTCTCTGAGTGTTGTGGGGATCCGATTTGGATCGGAGGAGTTTGTAGAGGGTGTAATTCTTCTATTCCATTAGTGGAGGCTTCCCAGGGTTGGACTCCGATCGTCCCGTGGTTTTTCCCGCAAGGGTTTCCACGTCAAAAATTCTCTGTGTCTGCGTGGTTTGCTTTGTGTGTTCATTTTTGGTTCGTGCGTTGGTTTGCTCGGTCCTCTCGCAGGTACTCTCCGGTTTGGGGAAAGGTTTTCCGCGTTTCTTTCCCAACAATATATATATATATATACACACACGCTTCCAGCAAACAAATGACAACAATAGCACAGTCCCCGCTCAAGCTGATAGAAGAATCTCCACGCCGGCAACGCCCGTATGGAGTGGAGAATTCTTTCCGCATGCCAGCCTAAGGACAGAGCGGTCGACGAGAGCCGTCATATAACCGATTGTCCTGTCGGGTCTGTTGCTCCTTTTCTAATCAGCTGTGCAGACCTTACCCTGCCCGGAGGAAGGCCCATTTGAAACGTTCAGTACGCACTGTAAAATCGGATTGAGAAATGGTCAAACTATAGATACTATAGATCCAGAGCGTAACCCGGTGGATGATACGAAGGTAGAAGCACCTGCTGTAGACCCAGCGGTAGCATAAGTGGATCCAGATCGACTAGTAGCAAACAATATATATATATATATATATATATATATATATATATATATATATATATATATATATATATATATATATATATATATATATATATATATATATGAAAGCGGATCAAAAGTCTCCCTTAGAAAATCTCCTAAAAACCCCCTCACTCTAATCCGTAATTTAATGTTAATATTAATGTTAATATTAACATTAAATACTAAAATTAACATTAAACTTAATATTAACATTAATATTAACATTAACATTAACATTAACATTAACATTAACATTAACATTAATATATAAAAAATAAAAATAAAAAAAATATTAACATTAACATTAATATTAATATTAACATTAATATTAACATTACGAATTAGAGTGAGGGAAATTTTTAGGAGGTTTTTTAAGGAAGACTTTTGATCTGCTCTATATATATATATATATATATATATATATATATATAAATGGGGTGGGCTGCCCAGCCCAGCCCTCTACTTAAGTCCGCCATGGGAGCTACTATAGAGGTGCTTCGAGAACGTTCTGACTCTCTTATCGGTCCTTTAATATAATCGAGAGTTTTTAGTTGTGGGTGGGAGAAAGGATGAAGCTTAGTCAAATTCATTTTTATTACCGATTGAAAGGGGTTGAGAGAATGTACCAGAAATAAAACATTTTCAGTGCCGAATTGACAAATGGACTTTCCTGTTCCTGGCAAGATGTGTGGGCGACATATTTTTTGACCACCATCTCATCCTTCACATCCAATCAAAATTATAATGCTATCAACTTTGTCTTCCATATATGTCATTACTTTCTTAGGAAAAAAATTGATTGTTTCCTCAATCATAATCATGTCCTTGCCTCTATGCCAAATGGGCCCATGGTAAAAGAGGTGTGCCTAAACAAATGTTTGTCAATGACACTTACCATGCACTAAAGTAAAACTAGTAGGGGTGCAACTCCGGATCGGATTTGAGGTCAATTCGAGTCCAATTTGATAAATCATAAGTCTAGTTCGAGCCCAAATCCGACCCGACCTCGGATTCAACATATGAAGTCTAAGACCAAGTCCGGAGGATCGAGTTTGGCTCATGTTGAACTCGGGTTGGATCGGGTCTATCGGATTTATTGGGCTCTAATATGCTAATTGAAATAATTTTAAACAAAAATAATATTAAATACATAATTAAATAGCAATTAAGTTTTGATCATTACAAAATACAAACTGAAATAAGATTTAGGATAAGGAATTGAAGAGTTTGGGTGAAAAAGTTTAGGATTTAAACTTTTTATTTAAGTATATTTAAGAAGTGTGTGTGTGTGTGTGTGTGTGTGTGTGTGTGTGTGTGTGTGTGTATATATATATATATATATATATATATATATATGTCGGGTTTCGGATTCTTCGGGTAATCCGGCATATGAACCCGAGCCCAATCCAAT
Source organism: Iris pallida (assembly GCA_029216955.1). Lineage (NCBI taxonomy): Eukaryota > Viridiplantae > Streptophyta > Magnoliopsida > Asparagales > Iridaceae > Iris > Iris pallida. The sequence goes on from JANAVB010022594.1 coordinate 1,983,781, forward strand.
TTATGATCGGGTTCAAATATTTGAAACCAAATCAAAGTCCGAATCCGAGTATTTTCAACTCTAATCGAACCCATTAATGGATTTACCCGATCGGACTCGGACATAGCCCGTCCAAGTTGCACCCCTAAGTAAAAGTAGGAAATTGAGTAAGCAATTGAAGAGGTGATGCCCGTGAGAAGAAAAATATGATTTAGACGTCGATATATGCTTGTCATTAGTTTCTTCTAAATTATATTCGGTGGAAACAAACATTACTCGTCCATTTTCTCATTCATGTCTATACTATCATATAATAAAAAAAAATTTAGGTCAATGTTAAACAATTTTTGTCTCAAAATGTTTTTTTATTTTAATTTATTAACTGAAATTATTTATTAAATTTAACATAAATAGTTAAGTAATTACGTATAACTAAAAAGTAAAATAAAATAAAAGAGACTATTGTTTATTCCTCTCAAATAACAAAAAACTAAACAAATTATTCTTTTCAAATAGTTTAAAATTAATATCGTGCATTGCACTTGCAAATATACTAGTTTCATCAGGACTAGTTTGTGAGTGTGGGTGCACATTTAACTAATTAGTGGAGACTCAAATCAAACCTCCACTAGTTTACTAAAAGAATATATGACTAATTAGCATTTTCTATTTTGAATGCTATATATATATCAGCTTAGAGCTTAAGTCCTAATATGTTCAATTAAATATTTTAGATTCTGTATTTCTATTTTTATTTTTATTTCCTTTCTACCATTATACCCTTCTTTACATCATGTGATGATTGCTGTCCTTGTACTCATGTTCTGGATATAATCATGACAGATTCTAACAAAAATGGGATCCTAGACAATTCTCAAAATGAGATATCGATTCTTATGTGAAAATTTTGTTACATTTGTGAAATTTTGTGAAAATTTTGTTACATTTGTGAAATTTTGAATATCTTTGTAAAATTTGAAAGTCTTTATAAAATTTTGATTTTTATAAATTTTTGGCCTACACCATTGCGTAGGTCGTCCTTAGAGTTGGCTCTGGGTATAATGAGAAAAAAAATTGAAGTCAATTTTTTTTTAATTGGATATATTATGCCTTAACCTCTAAGCTCATATACAAAATAATTAGGATCTAAATGCTACTTACCCCCAGAATATACACTACCAAAATACAGTTAATTGGCGACGGCGTTTTAGCGACGGAATAAATCCGTCATCGGTAGCGACGGACTACCGACAACCTGGCGACGACTTACCGGCTAATCGCGCACCAATTTTTTTTTAAGGGTGAGCAACCGTCGCCTATACGTCAGCACGCCGTCGGTTATATAGCGACGGAATAAAAATTCGTCGGCAAGTAGTCACTCGGTAGTCACTAATTGGCGGGAGAATGTCACTAGTTGGCGGGGGAATTGACGACTACTTAGCGATGGATAATCCGTCGACCAGATGATGGGATATTAGCGACGGACATACTGTCCGTCGCTAAGTGGTCACTAAGTGGTTGAAAAAATTTAAAAAAAAATCGCGTGAGATTAACGACTAAGTAGCGACGGATTTTATCCGTCGCTAAGTTAAAAGCCTAGCTTAAGTTGAACCGACGGGAGGAAAATTTCATTCCCCCAATTTTTTCTCCCTCCTCTCTCTCTCTCTTGGACGCGTATGATCGAGATAACTCTCTCTCTCTCTCTCTTGGGCGGCGGTGGGGGCGGAGGGGAGCCGCCGGTGGTGGGAGGGGGCGGGCAGCGGGAGGGGGGGTTGGCCGCGGGGGGTGCTGGCGGTGGTGGGGGTCGCCGTGGAGGGTGCTGGCGGTGGTGGGGTGGGGGTGGTGGGAGGGGACGGGCAGTGGAGGGCCGGGGGGCTGGCCGCGGGGAGGCTGGCCGGGGGGGGGGGGGGTTGGGGGTGCTGGCGCCGGGGGTGTTGGGGGGTGGGCTGCGGTGGTGGGGGGGGGGGGGGGGGGGGGGGGCTTACCGTCCCGGGGGGGGGGGGGGGCTGGCCGCGGGATTGCACTTTTGTTATATTTATGCAGTGGTCTTAGTTTGATATATAAAATTTACCAAAGATTGTGTACCACCCATCATTTTTTTTGCTGTTATCAGAAAATAGCAGTTTACTGAGAACACTTTGAGATTGTGTTTAGCTGCAACATGTTCTTCTACTTTATAAACTTCTATGATTGATAAAAACTTTGATCATGTGGTCCAGCAAATAATCAGCTGTATTAAGCATGTATGTGTTAGGAGATAATATTCTATTATTCTCTATTGCAAGTATTTTCTTAATATTGGAGATATCCTCTTAAATTTTGCACGTGTCACATGACATGCTATATTATACATTTCTTATATAGCAATTTTCTTTATGAACTACTAGTATCTTCTTTATTTCCATCAAGTTAATAGTTTATATTAGTTTGACCACTTAGACGAAGATGACATACTATGTTGCACAATTATGAGCACGGATACTGATACATATACGATACAGATATATGATACAAACATTTTCAAATGGATACAAATGTAGTTACCTATGTTGCATGAGTAATGTATGTACTGTTACACCCTTATATGCCATAAATCTGAGAATAACTGAACCTATAACTTGAGGCTCTCGCCTGTACACACACTCACCCTTAACACACACACACACACACATTTGACTAGGACACACACACACCCTCTCACTCTTTCACTCTCACTGTCACACCCTTAACACACACACACATTTGACTGAAACACACACACATACACCCCTCACCATATCACTATTTGTCTATACACACAATTTTAACCTGATTGGGCTAGGAACTTGATCCCGACAGCGCAGTATTATCCTGTTCTCAGAAGGAGATCTATAAGGACTATATATTTTTAATTACAAATCTGTTTACTTTGTCTTACGAATCGGTATCGGTATCAGACTATTTCTGTGAGTATCGATATTGATCGCTTAGGCGTCTAGGCGGTGTCTAGGCGGTGTCTAGACGGTAGGTAAGTGTTGAAAATTAAATTTAAGATATCGGTATAGAGTGAGTATCCTAGAAGGATATATATAAGATATCTTAGTAGTAGATAGGTAAGTGTTGAAAATTAAATTTACTTATGCCAAGTCTTTTGGGCCTATCAAAGTTATGGATCTTTTCGGAAATCTAGTATAATGCCGATTACCTCAAAAGGCTTGCATAAGTAAGAGTGTATAGAGTGTATATCGTAGGCGGATGAGTGTATAGAGTGAGCCTCCCTACTCCCATTCTTCTCATTCGGGTCATGAGGTATCCTATTCCGCATCATATGATATACATCTCAACCAAAGCGTGGAGAAGTGTGAAAATATTAATATTAACCAAGGATCAGTATTAGAATCTGTATCACCATAAATCTCATAGCTTGTTCTAACAGAGCATAATATAAAACCAAACGTGAAGCAGAGGTTCACATTCACAATATTAGAATGTGAAGCTCTGATTCATACGTTTTGTTTTATATTATGCTATGGTAGAACAAGCCATGAGATTCATAGTGATACCGATGCCGATACCGATCCTTGGTTAATATTAATATTTTCACACTTCTCTACTCTGTGGATGAGATGGATATCATATGAGAGAGTCGAATGAGAAGCAGAAAAGTAGAGGGGGGTCAGAGAGGGGGCCTTCTCTACTCCTCTATATTCTGGTTGTGAGACTCATTCCGTACTGTCAGACTATGTCGTTAATGGCTTCAAGTTTAAGGCAAGACTGCTGAGGGTCATTCACCGTTGGAGGTTGAAGTATCCGAAGAGGAAAACGAAATAGATGAAAGCGAAGATGAGGAGGAAGAGGAAGATGAGGACGTAGAGGACGTCTAATACTGTCATTTCCATACAACAATGAATCTTCTACATTACACGTCTAATATTGTTATTTTGTTTAATCCCTAATTAATCTCCATGTTTCTATCAATCTTACCAGATGGCACCCAAGACCCGAGGACGTCGCTTGAGAGAGGCACCTTCTGCTGCTGAGAAGGGAGTGCCACCTCTTGCTGCTGAGTCGGTAGTGGTACCTACTGCTGAGTCGGTAGTGCCACCTCCTGCTGCTAAGGAGGTGGCAACAGAGGGCAGTTGCACCGGGTGTTCCAGTCATCCATCTCCTCTGGATATTAATCTTGCTGTCGTGGATCCTACTTATGCGCAGTGGCTGAGGAGGGAGATCTCTCTGCGTGTACGTAGTGGACAATAGATATATATATATGATATTATTTTTGACCGAATTTGTTTCCGGTAGACTTATTTATGGGTTTCACTTGGAGTTTAAATATTTGTGTTTAAATATTGAATATTTGTGTGTTTTGTGAGAACAATTTGAATGCTTGGGATTATTTGTGTGTTTTGTGTGTTTATTTGGGGGTGGGCTGCGGGGGGGGGGGGGAGGGTGGGTGGCCGTAGGGGTGGAGGTGGGAGGGGGTGGGCTGCAGGGGGGGTTAGGGTCTGGCCGCGGGGTGTCGGAACACACACACATATATATTCGAGGAGTATATATATATACATATATATATATATATATATATATATATATATATATATATATATATATATATATATATATATATAGGAGTATATATTAACTTTGGACCGAAACCGATTAAGTAAATTTAGTATATTGAAAACCGAAACTGAACCGAATTTAGTATATTCAAAACCGAAACTGTCACGCCCCGATTCCGTCGAATCGATAGTCGTCCCCCCGGACGTGATGTCGTACGAACCTAATTTGCGATCACACAAGATATAGTCATAAGGTAATCCGAGACACGAGATCTAATAGAGTACGCAGATAAATTGAATCACACAATAAGTAAAGAAAACTTTGATATTTATTGATAATGAACATCTTTTACAGACTCCGGTACAAGACTCATTGTCGCGCGAGCTACAACATGACTCGATTACAAAAGAGTGCCGATGAGATAGCCATTCCATACATTGCACACATCCCTCAATATACAACAAAGTACTCCAGTGACCTAGATGGGAGGGACACTGAGTCATCCTCCTTGGACTGTCGAGAGCCTTCAAAAGTAGAGTCACGGGAAAAGTCTTCGACGCACGACCGAAACTTCAAAATCACGAACGCCGCCGAGCTAGCTGGCACGTCCTTCCTGGTTCGCGCGACTTGCGAAGAGCGAGGATCAGTACGATCACATGTACTGGCGAATGGCTAATTAAATCCAAGCTCTGCATTTGATTCAAGAAGTTTTTATAAACATGTTAGCTAGCTATTTACGTGATCTTTCTAACCATCCTGATCAATTACATGTTTACATGTTTTAAGGCAAGCATATGAAATGGTAAGAACGTTAAGCAACTATCATTTTTATCCCGTGTCACGTGCATTTGTTAAGCCGTGAAAGGGTGTGAAGGCCACTGGAAATGTCAAGCCATCGCGGACTATAGTCGGGTTAGACGGCGACCCTTTCGCGACGGGTAGCGAGCCCTATGCGAAAGTTTCCGAATAACCCACGCCGAAGAAGGGCTGGCGCTTGCTATTCTCGTTCCTCCCGGGCCGAATCGGTCCCTCGGTCTAGGCAACCGTTCGAGAAAACTACACCTTGTCGACAAGTTATCCAATGACCGTTTTGCTTACTTAGCCGTATCATTGCGATAAACGTTTTAATCGATTCATTCATTGCTTTGCATAGGCTAAGTGGATTTGCATATGGAAACATGTTTTCTATTTCTAATACCGGCAGTTTGATAACAAGTGTTTCCTGAAGAATCGTGCCACGATTTCTTTGATTCTACACAATTATGACAAGCATTCATTTTACTTCACATATTGCATTTTGAAGTAGAGGGACGAGGCGAAGGAGGTCAGCCACTCGCCTTAGCCTTGCTTCAAGCGAGCGACCGGTTGGCTGCGCTGACGTCGCCTACACGATCACCTGTAATCGCATAAGCAATCGATTATAACACTGTATAATTCAAGGAATTTCGATATGAATGCGAAGCTCGAAAACGTAAGTCACGAAAACCCATTCGGAAAACATTCACGAAAAATGCATTCACGAAAACCAAAGCCAAAGCCAAATCAAGTACGGCATAAAAATCAAAGCAACGAGAGGTCTCTTCCGACTCAGCCGCAGAGCCAATCCTCGAGGCGCAACCCGCTGAAACGGGGCACGATGTAGGGACGAAAACGGGAGGTCTCTTCCGACAGTGTTCCTTTCTCGTGCACCCCATGGACGAAAACGGGGCACGATGTAGGGACGGGGCACTACACCATAACCAACTAATAAAAAGTTTCATCCTCGAAACTTAAGGATAGAACCTACCTCTACGAGAATAATAAAGGAAATTTCTTCTTCATTTCCGATTCAAGTTCTCACGTCGACTCTTCGACCGAATGGTTCCTCAAGAGGACGCGGACGAGAGGGATCGCTCGATTTCGCAGCAGCTTATCCTTGCGTTCTAAGATTTGAACTGGCTGTTCAATGTAGGATAAGTCGGACTTTAGCTCCTGCTGGCCAAAATCTACCACGTGGCTCGGGTCGTGCACGTACTTCCGCAGTTGAGAGACGTAGAAGACATTGTGCACACCTTCAAGCGTCGGCGGTAGGACAATTTTATAGGCCACTGGGGCGACCCGCTCGAGTATTTCGAACGACCCAACGAATCTCGGACTCAATTTTTCTTTCGCGCCGAACCGAGTAACTCTCCGCATGGGCAACACTTTGAGAAATACGTGATCGCCTACTTAAAACTCGAGGGATCGACGATAAATGTCCGCATAGCTTTTCTGACGACTCTGTGCGGTCTTTAATCTTTCCCGAATGAGCCAAATTTTCTGTACGGTCTGTTCTACCAGTTTTGGACCGAGAATCTGCCGCTCTTCGACTTCGTTCCAGCAAATGGGTGATCGGCAGTTACGCCCGTACAAGGATTCATACGGTGCCATTTGGATGCTGGATTGATAGCTATTGTTATATGCAAATTCAGCCAGAGGTAGATGATTGTCCCAGCTTGATTTGAAGTCAATTGCGCAGAGTCGTAGCATGTCTTCGAGAATTTGATTAACGCGCTCCGTTTGGCCGTCGGTCTGAGGATGTTAAGCTGAACTGAACTGCAACTTGGTACACAGTGCCGACTGAAGGCTACTCCAGAATCGTGACGTAAACCGTGAATCCCAATCAGAGACGATGGATACTGGAACTCCGTGCAGTCGTACTATCTGATCAAGATATATCTGCGCCAGGCGATCAACGATCCAAGTAACTTTGATGGCAGTGAACTGCGCTGACTTGGTTAATCGATTGACGATGACCCAGATGGCATCATTTCCCCGTGGCATCTTCGGCAGACCAACAATAAAATCCATGCACACGTGCTGCCACTTCCATTCCGGAATCGCCAGATTCTGCATCTCCCCGTCCGATCTCTGATGCTCAGCTTTCACCTGCTGATAGGCCATGCATTGCGACACGAAGAGTGCCACATCTCTTTTTATCCCGTGCCACCAGAAGTTCGTACGAAGGTCCTTGTACATCTTCGTGCTACCGGGATGCAAGGTGTACTTCGCATAGTGTGCCTCCGACAGTATCTCCTTTCTGAGTTCTGAATCGTCCGGAACGCATAGACTACCCTTCAATCGAAGCATGCCGGTTTCATCTTTCGCAAAGTCGGTCGTCCTACCCGTCGAGATTAGCTCTCGCATCTTCTTCAGGTACGGATCGTCCTTCTTAGCAGTCTTGATCTTTTCTTGCAGGCTCGGCTCTAACTGCAACTTTGCCAACTGCACATGCCTGAATCGGACTCGGAGTTCGATGTCCATCTCTTCTTAGTCACGTAGCAGTCTGCGGTCGATGGATAGCGAGGCGATATACTTCCGACTCAGAGCGTCCACCATAACGTTTCTCTTTTCCGGCGTATAGTCGATAGTCAAGTCATAATCCTTGATCAGTTCAAGCCAACGCCTTTGCCGCAAGTTCAGTTCCCCCTGCTGGAATAGATACTTGAGGCTCTTGTGATCGGTATAGATAGTGCACGCCACGCCATAGAGATAGTGACGCCATAATTTCAACGCGAACACAATCGCCGCTAACTCCAGGTCATGAGTAGGGTAGTTCTTCTCGTGCCACTACAACAAAAATACCTTTTAATGACGGCTAAAAAGCGTCATTAATTACAAACTATGATACTTTTTTTTTCTCAGTCCAAGCGTTATAAAATTGGGTGTTATAAATGTTTTTAAAAGCGTTATAGATAATTTATCCAAAATCGTCATTAAAGGTTGAATTTATGCTACGTTTTATTTTTAAAGCGTTATGGATAGTTATGAAAAACCGCTGTATATGGTCGTTGTATCACATTTATAACGCTCTATACTGCATGACATTCAAAACGCTGCTCAATTCAATTCAAAAACAACCACTTTGAACCATATTCACAACAAAGCATTGAAATGTAATATAAAGTACCATTCTCCATTTCATTGTCTCAAAATAGAGTATTTTAGCTACCATTCTACATTTCTCCATTTCATTATATACATCTTCTCAAAATATATAGAGTATCCAATATAGAGTACACTTTAGCTATATCAAAACTATCGACATCAAAAATCTCACAGATACTGTAGCGAAGAAGCACACTTATAACGCTTCAACTTGGTCATATGAAGACTGTCCATAGTACATGTACGTATAGCAAAACCCTGAAAAAGAAAGCAAAACCCTCACTTTTAGAGTCTGTCAATTTTAGAGTCTGTGATTTATATCGAAAAACCGATCAGAGTACTCTAAGAAAACCGAAACCGACAAATAAAGTAAAACATCTAGGCATGGCATAGTGGACGTAGTCCCAAAATTAACGATGCAGGCATGCTAACGGAGATGCCATTCCTGAAATAGAAATACTCCCAACTAATATATACCCGTATGTGATTTATATCGAAAAGCTCCCAACAAAAACACCCACAGTACCAAGTTAAACCCATCATGCATAATAGATATCCAACCAACAATTTTAATCCAAATAGCAAAACATCTCCTACAGCAAAGAAATCTTTTCCAACCCAACATGTATAATAGGAAAAACCTAAACCAACATCCCACAACAAGTATAGGAAGGAGAACCCAAGCAACAATTTATACAAGAAACCCAAACCAACAATGCATGCATCACAAATAATTCCAACAACAGCTAGGTAACCCGAAACCGAAAATGATCCAACAGCAAGTAAAGAACCGAACATGATCTAAAGATCATTTCCGCTTCACAAACAAAGACAATCATAGGATCGTCAAGCCAAAATCAAACCCAACACGTATCAGTCGATCGAAACCCTTTTTATGTAGGGATCGAGATCCAACAACATCATCGACAAACAAAATAAACCCAAAAACTGAAATCAATCAAGAGTTTAGAATTTATACCCCAGAATTTGGTATCGAAATCCGAAGGGAGCCTTCGGACTCGGCTCGCAGGCACGCACAGCGCCTCGCTGGGTCGCGGCTGCAACTATGGAGAGACTACATCATCGACACGAAGGTATCCTCACATTCGTGTCCAGTATCGACTCATACAAACATGAGCGTATTTGCACCCAGAATGAACAACCCAACAGTACCAACATACAAACTACGACCAACGACAAGAAACGAAATGAGATATATAAGATATCTCAGATAAGGATCAATCATCATCTGCTGTACTAGCGGACCATAACACGTATAGGACACGTCCCGACACGGAGCCAGTGTATCCGATACGATCTACAATGCTTTGGTTCATTTGGTCGAACGACCATCACCAAGAGTATCAGAGTACTCTAATAAAAACCGAAACCGACAAATAAAGTAAAACATCCAGGCATGGCATAGTGGACGTAGTCCCAAAATCAACGACGCATGCATGCTAATGGAGATGTCAATCCCGAAATAGAAATACTCCCAACTAATATATACCCGCATTTGATTTATATCGAAAAGCTCCCAACAAAAACACCCACAGTACCAAGTTAAATCCATCATGCATAATAGATACCCAACCAACAATTTTTATCCAAATAGTAAAAACATCTCCTACAGCAAAGAAATCTTTTCCTACCCAACATGTATAATAAGGAAAACCTAAACCAACATCCCACAGCAAGTATAGGAAAGAGAACCCAAGCAACAATTTATACAAGAAAACCAAACCAACAATACATGCATCACAAATAATTCCAACAACAGCTAGGTAACCCGAAACTGCAAATGATCCAACAGCAGGTAAAGAACCGAACATGATCTAAAGATCATTCGTGCTTCACAAATAAAGACAATCGTAGGATCGTCAAGCCAAAATCGAACCCAACACGTATTAGTCGATCGAAAACCTTTTTATGTAGGGATCGAGATCCAACAACATCATCGACAAACAAAATAAACCCAGAAACTGAAATCAATCAAGAGTTTAGAATTTATACCCCAGAATTTAGTGTCAGAATCTGAAGGGAGGCTTCGGACTCGGCTTGCAGGCACGTACAGCACATCGCCGGGTCGCGGCTGCAACTGTGGAGAGGCTACATCATCGACACGAAGGTATCCTCACATCCGTGTCCAGTATCGACTCGTACAAACACGAGCGTATCTGCACCCAGAATGAACAACCCAACAGTACCAACATACAAACTACGACCAACGACAAGAAACGAAATGAGATATATAAGATGTCTCAGATAAGGATCAATCATCATCTGCTGTAGTAGCGTGCCATAACACGTATAGGACACGTCCCGACACGGAGCCAGTGTATCCGATACGATCTGTAACGCTTTGGTTCATTTGGTCGAACGACCGTCACCAAGAGTATCAGAGTACTCTAATAAAAACCGAAACCGACAAATAAAGTAAAATATCCAGGCATGGCATAGTGGACGTAGTCCCAAAATCAACGATGCATGCATGCTTATGGAGATGTCAATCCCGAAATAGAAATACTCCCAACTAATATATACCCGCATGTGATTTATATCGAAAAGTTCCCAACAAAAACACCCACAGTACCAAGTTAAATCCATCATGCATAATAGATATCCAACCAACAATTTTAATCCAAATAGCAAAACATCTCCTACAGCAAAGAAATCTTTCCCAACCCAACATGTATAATAAGGAAAACCTAAACCAACATCCCACAGCAAGTATAGGAAGGAGAACCCAAGCAACAATTTATACAAGAAACCCAAATCAACAATACATACATCACAAATAATTCCAACAGCAGCTAGGTAACCCGAAACCGAAAATGATCCAACAGTAAGTAAAGAACCGAACATGATCTAAAGATCATTCGCGCTTCACAAACAAAGATAATCGTAGGATCGTCAAGCCAAAATTGAACCCAACGCGTATCAGTCGATCGAAACCTTTTTTATGTAGGGATCGAGATCCAACAACATCATCGACAAACAAAATAAATCCAGAAACTGAAATCAATCAAGAGTTTAGAATTTATACCCTAGAATTTAGTGTCAGAATCCGAAGGGAGGCTTCGGACTCGGCTCGCAGGCACGTACAGCACCTCGCCGGGTCACGGCTGTGACTATAGAGAGGCTTCGGACTCGACTCCCCAAATACAATTACACTTCCTTGAACAAGAACAAACAGAAAAAAAATCAAAGAACACAAGCATTTGGTACTTACAATTATTTCATCGAACATGAATCGCACATAGAACAATTCCCAACAAAATCTTTTTTTTGGGAAAAAAATCCAAATCAAAATCACTCACTTAATCAAGAGAAGTCAACGATGATGCAGCCCTTTTCGGATCATCGCCGACGTGGACGGAGACGTTGGGAAACCCTAAAAGAACCCTAATTTTGGAGAGATGGATGCATGTATGGTTGTCAAAATTTAGGAAATTTTACTAAAATCATGTCGAGGCAGGATTTAGGACATAAAATAAGCAATGATCGAGATTTTAGGACAAATCGGTGGTGACGGCTACGCCGGTGATAACCTTTCCTCTGCGGTGGAGTCTGTAACCGAGGGAGACGAGAAACGGGCTGAGGAAAGTTGGGGAGCGGAGAGCGGGCTGAAGGGAGTTGGGGAGCGGAGAATGGGCTGAGGGGAGTTGGGGAGCGGGAGGAGAAGGAGAAGGAGAAAGAGAGAGGGTTTAGAATTTTTCTTTAGTGCGGAAGAATTGCGGGGGAGTCGAGGTTTCAACTTAAATTTTTGTGCTTTTTTTATAACGCTCGTATCACTGGAGCACTATCAATAACGTTTTTTAATGTAAACCGTCATAGATTCTAGTCTTGCTGAACTTTGATGACGCTTCCATATCAGCCGTCATGAAAACCACTTATCAAGCGTCATTAATAGGTCTTTTTGTTGTAGTGTGCGGCTTTAGCTGTCGGGAAGCAAAAGATATCACCTTGTTCCGCTGCATCAGCACACACCTGTAGGGCCTAAAAATAAAGTTGTGCCATGAACCCACTAACCAGTGATCAAGTTACGCCCTAAAAATCAGGTTGCGCCACTAATATGAAGCTCAGAGAATGAACTGCGTCGCTGAACAGGTTGTGCCATATATCAGACTGTGCCCAGTCTTATTGCGCCAAAATCTACGTGGCATCTGACATTTAATAGCCATCATTACCTGACAACACTGACAACTGACACCACAGTGAACGAGAAAAATTTCTTCGAATCCCGTGAATTGTGCTGCTCAAGGGGAGTTGGTTGACAGCTGTCCTGTACACTTTGTAAGTTGCACTTAGGCACAATCCAGACAAAATCTTTAGTTGCGCCTAGGCGCAATCTGAATGACTTCTGCTCAAAAGCTGCCACGTGTCTAGGCGCGGCTCAATCAAGCGCAGTTTTACTCATTGACTGAAGTTCGCACAATCTGCCAAAGTTGAGACAATTTTCATTTCTAAAGCAGGATGACGTGGCGTACATGCCACTAATATCTCAAGACGTGTCTACTATCATGTACACGACCACGCGCATCTCAATCACATGATGCTACGTGTCTAAATACAGTTAGTACACGACTTATAACCGAATAAAAGTTGGCGCAACAGGAGGTTGGCGCAACCCAGTATGGCACAATCCAGCTTCGTGCACATCAGAAAAACTGCTAAAATAGTTATTTTTTGAACTCTATAAATAGAGTTTCCAATCATTGTGAAAGCATCACATACATACGCACAGAGATCAAGAACTCTTGCAAAAATTGCTGTTGTATTCTCCAGAGGCTACAGTCTTCAAGTTCACATAGTCCAAGGGATAAAGTGACCGTCTTCTGATCAGATTTTTATAGTTGTACTTCCCCAGAATTTATTGTACTTTGTACTACTCTTTTACAAGTTTGGAATAAACTTTTTGCTTTTTGCAAACAAAATATCGACTCTGCTGGGGTAACTTTCTCCTCCAACAAGAAGGTGACAACTCAATGTGATACTGCGTCGATCGGCAAGACGCAGAAGACTCTGGTTGTTCAAGTAAACCAGACAGCCTACGAGAATATGATCAACACCAAGAGCAACAAGCGTACTGTGGCTATTGCCAAGAACAAGACTGTATGGACTCCTAAGTCTCCTGTAGTTGCTGTTGCACAGGTGCAACTTGAATGCTCAGTGGCTAAGGCGCAATCCGCCTCAGTGGCTCCGGCACAGCCTGCTTCTGTTGCCAGGGCACAATCCACTCTTCCTGCTGCCCGCGCGCAATCCATTTCTTTCTTTGCTGCCAACGCACAATCTGTTCAAGTTGTGGCTAAGGCGCAGTCTACCCATGTCGCTGCCAAGGCACAACCAGTAGCCTATATTGCTAGGGTACAACCAGTAGCCCATAGCACTGTGGCGCAACCCAAGCAATCAGTTATTCAGGCACAGTCTGCTGCTCTAGCGCAACTCAAGGGAACTAGTCTTTTGGCTATTCCCTCTTCTAATTCTCAAATTCTGAACTTGGAGAATCAATGTTCTAGTGCTAATACTAGACAGAACAAAGGGAAGAGTCCTTTGACATTTCCTCAATGGGTGCAATCTGTGCCTAAAATGGTCTCACAACAGAACAAAAGGGAATACTTCTTAGCTAACCCTCTACAAAATAAAGGAAAGCACCATTTGGTACTTTCTCAAACTTTCCTTGTCTATGACTCAGAGGAAGACATATCAGATTCTATTCCTTTAAACAGAGGTCTTCGAATCTCTGATATCGAAAAGAATACTGATTAAAGAGGTGTCTTACCTACCCCTATGGGGTCTGATCAAGACCTTTTCACCTTGAAAATTTCAAGATCTAAGCAAGGAAAATTGAGAGTATCACAAACAGAGACACCTGGAGTAGAATTTTCTGATTTACACGCTTATCTCAATAGGCGTCAACCAGTATCAACTTTAGTAAAACGTAAGAACACTATGCCAAAGGCCAATCTATACCAGAAGCCAAAGTTTGAAAAGAAGGACCCAACCACTTATGCTAATGAGTTGAGTACATCTTTGTACACTCAGGGAACAAAACATCTGAAAAATAGGAGACATATTCCTAACATCATTAAGGAATATGTTCCTCCGACTTCTTCTCGTCCTGTAGTTGTAACTGATCTCCTGCAATGTCTTACACAAAGACGGGAGATTACAGGGATATCTCCCTCACCTCCAAATCATGCTTCAGATCGCCATTGCCTTCATGAAGTCGTCATCAACTGTTGTTGCCAATCGGCTCGACGATCTATCTTCGATCATCTGAACTATGCTCCAACTCCTGAACATATAATAGAAGATGAAGAAGATCTATTATATGCTTCTGTCAACATGACTTCTCAAAGCACTGGGGGTGGGAAACGTCCAAGACGTAATGCATCCCGTAATCCCAGTCAGCAATACTTAGATCGGATTTATGCATCTAGTGAAGATGTCTTTCAATAACTAGATCAAGAAATCGACATTTGAACCAAGGTGTCTTTAATTAAGAAGATATCCCCATCACTCATGTAGGAGAGGACTCTTTTTCAGAGTTTGATACAGATAGTGAAAGTTCTGAACAGACTATCTCATCAATAGCAGCAAGAGAAGTAACGGCCTATACCATTACAGAAGATCAAGATGCCTCTATTTCAACTAGTCAAGAGCAACAAATTGTTGCATTAGAGGACAAATTGAAGACCATGGCAGAAATGGTTGCTAGCATGCACACTATAATCGTGGCTCAACATACAGTGCCACCGATTGTAAACCCTGCTATGAATCCTGAGCTTATAGCATCTTCTGTACCTGTTAATCTAGGGGTACCAACCCTTCAGGTTGCTTCTGTGCCAATTCAAGCTGATCCCAGTCAGTCTGGTACTGGGGGTGGTAATTACCACGCTGTTCCTCCTCCTAATACTTCTAACCAACCCATCAATTCTCAAACATCAGGGGATGCTAATGAAGCTGTGAAACTATTACGCACTCAGTTTGAGGCCTTCAAGTAGAAGGATGGCCTACAAAGACTGTGCATAAAGCAATCGTATCCTACAGAATGGAAGGAAGTTCCATTCCCTCCTAAATACAAGCTTCCCACCATTATGTTGTTTGATGGCAGCACCTCTCCAAGTCAGTACATTAATCACTTTGAGGTGATGACTGATCAATTACAGCCAAATGATGCTCTCCTTACCAGAGTGTTCGTCGGTTGTTTGGCCGGCGCAGCATATGACTGGTATCGTAGCTTGCCTGATGGCTGCATCACTTCTTTTGCTGGTTTTAAGCAAATATTCTTGGAATAGTTTTACGAGGGAGTCAACGACATGACGATGTCTGCCCTCATTAAGATAAAACAGAGGCACAATGAATTCACGAAAAGTTTTATTGAAAGATTTTGCCGAGAGGCACTCAAAATGCCTTTAGGAACTCCATCTGCTGTAACAATAGACACTTGTAAATCAAACTTGTTGCCTATTTTCAGTATATGGACAGGATCTACACAATTCCAGGATTGGCCTTCTTTCATTGTAAATGCAAAAGCGACGGAGGTTAGTGCCGAAAAGTTCAAGCAGTTAGGAGTTCAAATGACTCTTCCTAACCAAGATGAACATTCCACACCCGGGGGTAATAATCGCCAGAATAACCGCAAGAATAAAGAAACACTGGCCATCAATCTCAAGGACAGGGTGTCTTTGGCTGTCAACGTCACTCAGACAGCACCCACTCCATCAGCACCACCACAGAAGACAACTCGTCCAAAAAAAGAATATTCTTTCGATGAAGGTGATACTTTGAGCATCTTCAATTGCTTGATCAAAAGTAATAACCTTCAACTTCCAGAGGCAAAACGGCCAGAAGAAGTGGGTAAAACCGATCACCCTAAATACTGTGTTTATCACAGATTTATAGGGCATCCAACCAGAGCATGTTATGTGCTCAAGGGCAAAATCCAGGAGTTGGTCAATTCTGGAGCTATTACTCTTCAGCAGGACGAAAAAACGGTGACTGTTAATGTGGTTTCTCTACAATTCGGTGACTTTCTACCACAACTTGTACAAGATGGTGTTGTCCCTATTTCAAAGACTACTCTTGAGATCGTGAATCTCCCACCACCTCAAAAGAAGCACACCAAATCCAAATCTATAAGCTGCAACATGGTATCCTTTGGACCAGTAACAGAAGAAGAAATTCTAAAGGGCACTAGATATGGGAAACCCTATCTTCGGGAATATCCCAAAAATTAAGAGAATCCTGCTTCATCTCCTGATAATGCTCCTACATCATCTTCTCCTGGCGAGAATATACCATCTACATCCCCGCCGGTAGTCGAACCATCTCCTCCTAAACTAACATCAGCAAACAAGGGAAAGTAACTTGTTCACTTTGACAAAGCACTGAAGAAATTCTTATCTCTTGGACTTGAAAAGCCTTACAATTTTGACATATTGGCTCAATTGGCCAATACTCCAGCAAGATTATCAATCTTTGAACTCTTACGTCTCTCAAAAGAAACTCGAGAGACGTTAAGCGAAGCCTTGATGCAGGCTGACGCTTATCTTACTCTTCTCAAGAAGCCTGAAAAGGAGCCAGTCAGCGATGAATATTGTCATAGTGTATTCGAACTAATGCCCAATATTAATTTTACACAAGATGACTTATTATTAGAAGATAATCGTCATGATCGTCCTCTCTATTTCACGGGGTATGTGGACACCATGAAAGTCGATCGCATTCTGATTGACCCTGAGTCCGCACTTAGCTTCATGTCGAAGTCTTTACTAGATGCTTTAAAGATCCCAGTGCATAACCTTTCTACAAGTATCACTACCATCTTGGGGTTCAATCAAGGAAGAAGTGAACCTTTGGGGAAGATACGCCTAAAACTTCAAATTGGCATTCTTCGTACAAAGGTAACTTTCTATGTTATTGACAATTATAGCTCATACAACGCTTTGTTGGGAAGGTCATTTCTCCATGAACACAATATTGTACCATCTACGCTCTACCAATATTTCAAATATGTGGATGGTAATGGAGAAGTCCAAAAAGAGGTTGCAGATCTGAATCCTTTCAAAGGAGTTGAAGCATACTGCAACGATTCTCGTATGTACAAAGAGGAATTCATGAAGGTGGAATTGGCAATGGGCACAGATGAAGAACAGAAAAGTATACCGAATGATACTCTGGTGATTCCGGTCAAAGGACGCACCTCATGTCCTCAATCTTCCAAACCACTGACTATTTATCTTCCTTTCCATGAGAAGCGGCCTAAGGGTGATAGTCAAGAACAAAGGGAGCTCACCTCTTCTGAGCCGCTTGTAATCGATCTTCGTCGTAAGAAGCCCCCTCCTCCTTCTCATTTTTTTCCTCCTCTTGTCATCAATCTAACTAAGCCTGCTAAGGCTAAAGTTCCTGTTGTAAATAATGGTGTAAAAATCAATAAAGCATCTCCTTTGCAGTATACTGATATCTCTTACTATACTCAATTTTATTTGGATATGCTAGAAAGCTTGAAACCACTTACAATAGAAGTCGTATCATCTTTGCAAAATGTGGTATCACTGGATTCAATACAAGAGTCATACTTCTTAGTACCCTCTCGAAAGAAAGATGAAAAGCCTATATTCTTCAACAAAAGAGAGGAACCAAAAATTATACTCTATAACGATAATAGAGATTATTCAGGAAGGCTACAATTATGCCGCTATAGTCCACAATCTAAAGCAATCATCCGTAAAATAGGCTATGATTTCAGAACAGGCCTCAACAACAGTAAAGGAAAGCGAACACCTCTTCGGATTACTGTTCTAAGAGGAAAATCACAACAATACCACAGTAAAACAAAATGGGGACTAGGTTATGCTTCACCACTCCCAACTCCAGAACCTTCTGAATCTGATGAGGAAGAACGATCTAACTCTTCTGATTCTATTTTATGGGATTCTGACACCAGCATTGGTCATGTTCATAGTGTGATAGTATCTTCTAACATGGTGTCTGCCGAATTTTTGAAAGATAATGAAGATGATATTGAAAAAGCTCCTAAAGTGGACACTTGGGCACAAAAGATGGACGATTAGTGGGAACTTTGTTTTGAACAACGAGAACCACCTACTGAGGATCAACTAGTCCAGATCGATATTGGAGAGAAGGGCGTATCACGATCAATCTTCATTAGCAAAAATCTCCCAGAGGATGATAAACAAGAATTAATTCATCTTATTCGTGAATATATTGATGTCTTCGCCTGAAGTTATGAAAATATGCCGGGATTAGATCCTCAAATTGCAACTCACGAGCTTAATATCTTGCTGAATGCCAAGCCGGTCAAACAACAACAACGACGATTCAAGCCTGAAATAATGGATGCAATTGATAATGAAGTCAAAAACCTTATAGCTTGCAGTTTTATCAAAGAAGAACAGCATCCTGATTGGGTAGCCAACGTCGTCCCAGTCCTGAAGAAGACCGGAAAGGTTCGAGTTTGCATAGACTTTCGGAATCTCAAAGATGCTTGTCCTAAAGACGAATTTTCTCTCCCAATTACTGATGTCATGATCGACAATACATGTGGATTCGAACAAATTTCTTTCATGGATGGGTTTTCTGGATATAATCAAATCCGGATAAATCCTGAAAATGAGAAACATACTTCGTTTCGTACTCTTCGTGGAGTGTACTGTTATACAGTCATGGCATTTGGTCTGAAGAACGCAGGTGCAACCTACCAGCGGGCTATGAGTACTATTTTTCGTGATCATCTGCAAAAGACTGTCGAATGCTATGTTGACGATATTGCTGTCAAAAGTCGTCTCAAAGAAGATCACATTCAAGATTTAAGAACTATCTTCAATCTAATGCGCCATCATCAACTCAAAATGAACCCCACCAAGTCTTTTTTGGGTGTCTCTAGTGGTAAGTTTTTTGACTTCGTCATTACCTCTAAGGGTATACACGTTGATCCCGAGAAGATCAAAGCCATTCAAGAGATGCGTCCTCCACGCAACCTAAAAGAGCTACGAGGATTCCAAGGTCGACTTGCGTACATCAGGCGGTTCATTTCGAATTTATTTGGATGTTGCAGACCATTTACTCAATTAATGAAGAAAGGTGTATCTTTCGTTTGGACAAAAAAATTTCAACGAGCATTTGACGACATAAAGCGGTATTTAATGAGTCCACCGATTCTTGTACCACCGATCTCAGGAATACCTTTCTTAATGTATGTCCGGGCAATGGATCATTCGTTGGGAGCTTTGCTGGCTAAAAAGAACAAGGAAGGTCATAAATAAGCCATCTACTATCTTAGCCGAACGATGATTGGAGTTGAACATCGTTATAGTCCGGTGGAGAAGGAATGTTTAGCCTTAATGTTTGCTGTTCAGAAGACAAGACATTACATCATAGGTCAAACTATTCATGTCATATCCCGAGTCAATCCTCTTCGAGTCTTAATGAAGAAGCCAAGTACACTCAATTCTAGGCTTGCTACATGGGCCATATTACTAGCACAATATGATATGGCTTATATTTCTCAAAAGTCTGTGAAGGGCCAAGCACTTGGTGACTTTTTAGCAGCTCATCCTGTCCCTGAGACATCTAAACTCTATGATAAAATTCTTGATGAAACATTGGAATCAAATATAATCTCAGAAGAATTTCCTACCTGGAGGTTGTTCTTTGATGGAGCTTCTAGAATTGGACCTGGGGGTACCCTTGTGGCTGGAGTGGGAATTGTTCTCATTTTACCCGATGGATTAGCTATTCAAAGGGCTTATTCTTTAGACAAGTCGTGCTCTAACAATGTCGCAGAATATAATGCCTTGCTCATCGGACTTCAATTAGCCAAACAACTGGATATCGAATATCTCGAAGTATATGGCGACTCTAAGCTGATTGTTAATCAGGTTAGAGGCATATATGAAGTCCGACATAAAGATCTGGTACCATACCATGAGGCAGCAATCAGAATAGCTTCTTCGCTCAAATGTTTCTTCATTGAACATGTACGTCGTGCATGCAATATAGAAGCTGATGCCTTAGCTAACCTAGCTGCGGTATTGGCAGTTCCAATTAAAAGACAACAGAAGGTTGTTATCTCTAATAGAGAACTATTTTGTGTCGAAAATAACCACAACATTGAATTCAGCAATCTAACTGAAGTCAATATCACTTGCGAGGACTGGAGAGCACGTTTTATTGATTTTGCAGTACATGACATCTTGTCAGAAGATCCTAAGGAAGCTACAAGTATCCGTCGTCGATCGCTTCGATTCTATTATAATCACACTACTAAAACTCTTTTTCGAAGAACTTTTGATGGATTACTCTTGAGGTGTTTCGCTGGTGATGAAGCAAAGCAAATATTATGCGAAGCTCATGATGGTGTTTGTGGAGTACATCAGCCTGGTCCTAAACTACAGGATCGTATTCGACGTATGGGCTACTACTGACACTCTATGGTATCAGATGCTATTGACTATGCAAGAAAATGTCGTGCATGTCAAATTCATGCAGATTTCATCCATCAACCGTCGAAATTTCTTCATCCGACTGCTGCCTCATGACCTTTCGAAGCTTGGAGCATGGATATAATTGGCCCTATCAATCCTTCTTCATCTAAAGGGCATCGATTCATTTTGGCTATAATCGATTATTTTTTTCAGACAGAAGCCATACCTTTGGCTGAAGTTAAAATGAGTAGTGTCATCAACTTCATCAAACATCATGTGATATACAGATTTGGTGTCCCTCGCCGAATCATCCATGATAATGGGTCACAATTTATCAGCCAAAAGTTTAATAGGTTCTGTGATGACAACAGAATCAATAATGTCGCCTCTACGGCCTATAATCCTGCGGCTAACGGGTTGGCTGAAGCATTCAACAAGACCATTATCAAACTCTTTCAAAAGTTTGTCTCTATCAACAAACGTAATTGGAGTAATAAAATTAGAGAATGTCTATGGGCATATCGCACTATTGTCCGTAATTCCACAGGTTGCACACCTTTTTCTCTAGTATATGGATGTGAAGCTGTTAATCTGCCTCTAAAAATTCAGATTCCATCATTGAGAATCGCCATTGCTAACGAGCTTACTACAGAAAATAATGATCGTCTTCGGCTTCAGGAATTAGAGGGCTCGACGAGAAAAGGTTATTAGCTTAACAGGTCATTGAACTTTATCAAGCCCAGATTTCTAAAGCTTTCAATCGCAAAGTCAGAGTGCGAACATTTCAGGAAGGCAAGTTAATCTTTACAGTCAGACGTCCTATGACTATGACACATATGAGCAAAGGCAAGTTCGAGGCAAAATAGGAAGGGTCGTATGTGGTAAACAAAGTTTTCTCAAATGGAGCTTATCAACTAACAGATATGGATGGCAGAGTTGCTATAATGCCTATCAATGGCAAGTTTCTCAAGAAATATTATGTATAAAGACAAAATGTACTTTATTTCAGAAATATGATGTAAATAAAAGTTCATTTTATTCGTGGAATTACATAAATATTAAGGACGGGGAGGAGGCCCTGATCCTTCATGATTAAATACATAGTTTGCCAACAGTTCAAACATATCATTGTCTGAACTCACAAGAAACTTTCAGGCAGTCATCCTCAATGCCTCTTCTTCCGCAATCTTTCCAGGCTCCACTAGCTTGGAAATCAAGTCCTCTCCTGGTGCAGGAGCAGTTGAACCTTCACCCATTTCTTTCTGAGGAGGCACTGGAGGCTCAGCAAGAGGCGTCTTTGGAAGACATTTTGTACAGAAAGAAAAGAAAGTGACGATATCTATAAAAGTTTTGTTCAGTGTCTTTATCTCGAGAATTGAAGTGACTGTTCACTTTTTCTAAATGAGAGTTCACATTCTCTATACTTCTGAATTCTGTATTTACATTGGCAACTTGTCATCTCCACATTTCTCCTTAATTCTATTTTCATTATCACCACATCAAAATCAAATTATAAAAGAAGAGAAAATTATTCTTTATTCCTTCTTTAAAAACATAGATACATCTTAATGGAAATCTATTACATCTCGGATTTTCATTCTAAATATAACATGAAGGTCTATTACATCTTTGGGTCTTCTTATTTGTTGGTGCCAGTTCCTTGTCGTCTCGACCTGAAGCAACGAGCTAGACAATGGAATCAACTCTGGTCTTCTTTCTCAGACATACGAGAGGAGAACCATAAAGTACAGCAGCCCAAAGATGAGCTGCTGTCAATACAACTGGTGGAGAGAAGACGGCCAGCCAGGGAAAATAAGAACGAGATTACTCTTGTGATACGATTCCTAATTCTGTCTCTCCACCATCCAACTCTCATGTATATAGGCTCTTCCTACCATCTGAGAAAGACCCTTCTGGAACACGGAGAGTCCTGAGCTGTCTGATTTGAGTGTCAGAATCACATGAGCTGTCTGATGTGAGCATCAGAAGAATGTTTTCCATAGCATCCAGGTCACCGATGCCAGTTTTGAAGAAGCTTGCCAACTGAACTTCTGCAAATATGAACAAAGAAAGAAAAGTTAGACCTATCAAAACTGTGCACGCATCAACAGTGTGCACCGACTAACAGAAGCACATCAACAATGTGCGCCTATTCTCAGAAGCTCAGACACATCAACAGTGTGCGCCGATTCTCAGAAGCTCAGACGTATCAACAGTGTGCGTCGATTTTTAGAAACACCGGCGCATCTTAACAGTATGCGCTGATAAACAGGCGCGTGTCAAAACAGTATACTGATCAACAGGCACATATCAGCAGTGCGTGCCTCTGATTAAAGCTAAGCACTGGACCGTAGTGCGCACCTATTATGAGAAATAGTTAGCGCATATCAACGAAGTCTACAACATACAGATCAGTATCTATCTTCAAAAGTGGTGCAAAAGAAAAAAAAATATACTATTGATCCTTTGTTGAGACTTACAAATTTCTGAAGGCACAGTAGCATCAGGATGAAGTGGCGCAAGTGAACTTACAAATAGTAAAACCTTGTGTGAAATCATTTGTTTTGAGAAAGTATGAATGGTTCTTTCGTTTCTGGATGTCTTTTTAAAGGGGTTAAAGATGAAACAGGCACGTCATTCTAGAAGCCTATTTTTGGAAAAGAACTAAACAATAGGTGATGAAAGCCATGTGATGACTGTCATGTGTCCCTCAACGAAATAGTAAGCGTTTGAATCAGCTGAAGGAATGCATCTACGTGCACTATTTGAAATTACAGCCAAACAATGTATCAGAAATTTTAGATTTCATAAAGGTTGGGTGGACCCCTACAGACAAGGATACAAAAAAGAGAATAAAAGTTGTTATACAAAAACATTATTCTTTTTTCTTGTCTTTATCGGCTTGACGAAGAGCGGCGTCCAGTTCTTGCATGTTGCGAATTCCCGAGCGACGCATTAGATTAAGGAATCCCTCCGAATTGCCACGCCCTTCAGAGGATGGCCCACCACTCGAGCGAATAAAGACAGTTGGGGTTAACCCGAAGAAGTCTAGAAAGTTCGTCGCCCCTCAGTGCTGGGTCAGCCTCCAACAAATAAGTTGAATGCATGACGTCGGGTTTCACTTCAGGAGACTTGTTTTTGGTGACAGCATTGGCCTCCATCTCCTTCTTAGACGCCATCACAGAAGGGAAGAATAAAGTATGAAAATCAGCCCCTACATATATATCACTAAATTGACTCTTTATATTCCTCATGGAAAACTGAAAATCATCAATGAAAATGGGGAAGACGAAGAGAAGATTGAGTGTTTTCGAAAAAGAAATTTAATTGAGATGACTGCGGTTGACTGGCGCAACTTGACTCAGTCAAAACTTTTATAAATTCAAAGTATTTTAAAACTTTGAAATGGTTTTTAAGTTTTAAAAACTTTGAAGGGGGTCTTGTAGGGCAAAAAATCAAGTTGCGCCATGAACCCACTAACCAGTGATCAAGTTGCGCCCTAAAAATTAGGTTGCACCACTGATATGAAGCTCAGAGAATGAACTGTGCCGCTGAACAGGTTGCGCCATATATCAGACTGCGTCCAGTCTTATTGCGCCAAAATCTACGTGGCGTCTGAAATTTAATAGACATCATTACCTGATAACACTGACAACTGACACCACAGTGAACGAGAAAAATCTCTTCGAATTCCGTGAATTGTGCTGCTCGAGGGGAGTTGGTTGAGAGCTGTCCTGTACACTTTGTAAGTTGCGCTTAGGCGCAATCCAGACAAAATCTTTAGTTGGGCCTGGGCACAATCTGAATGACTTCTACTCAAAATCTGCCATGTGTCTAGTCGCGGCTCAATCAGGCGTAGTTTTACTCATTGACTGAAGTTCGCACAATCTGCCAAAGTTGAGACAATTTTCATTTCTAAAGCAGGATGACGTGGCGAACATGCCACTAATCTCTCAAGACGTTTCTACTATCCTGTACACGACTACGCACATCTCAATCACATGATGCCATACGTCTAAATACAGTTAGAACACGACTTATAATCGAATGAAAATTGGCACAACAGGAGGTTGGCGCAACCCAGTAGGGCGCAATCCAGCTTCGCGCACATCAGAATAACTGCTAAAATAGTTATTTTCTGAACTCTATAAATAGAGTTTTCAATCATTGTGAAAGCATCACATACATACGCACAGAGATCAAGAACTCTTATAAAAATTGTTGCTGTATTTCTAGAGGCTACAGTCTTCAAGTTCACATAGTCCAAGGGATAAAGTGATCGTCTTCTGATCAGATTCCTACAGTTGTACTTCTCCAGAATTTATTGTACTTTATACTACTGTTTTACAAGTTTGGAATAAACTTTTTATTTTTTACAAACAACACCCCAAGACCTAACCGGACGTGTCGCTGAATATCTGAAAACCCTCAGTCCCTTCTGGAAGTACGAGTATCGGGACCGAGACGAGCCGTTGCTTCAACTCTTGGAATGAAGCTTCACAGTCGTCTGACCATTCAAATGCGACTCCTTTCTGGGTGAGACGAGTCAGAGGGGATGCGATCTTCGCGAAGTCTTTCACAAAGCGTCAGTAGTATCCCGCTAAGCCAAGGAAACTTTGAATCTTGCTGACGGACGTTGGCCGCTTCCAATCGACAACGACTTCAACTTTCTTTGGGTCGACCGTAATGCCTTCAGCTGAAATGATGTGTCCGAGGAATGCGACGCTACTCAGCCAAAATTCACATTTGCTTCGCTTCGCATACAACTGATTTTCTCGAAGGGTCTGAAGCACGGTCCGTAGATGTCACGCCCCGCTCCCGTAGGAGCGATCGTCCTCGCTAAGGTGTGATGCCGTACGAGCCTAGATTGTGCTCGTGCAAGGCTGTTTCATAACGGCAGATTTCAGCGGCTGCGACGGGGTCGTCGCACAGAAGTCCCAAACAGAAATATTGAACATGTAGCAGAAATATAAAGCCAAAACACAAGTTATTCAAAAGAACTCTTTATTGATATTGAACAATCAGATTTACAATAGGCGAAAGGCCATGATTATAAGTCACTCGTGCTCACTTTTCTCTCATTTTACAAGTCACTCTGCTCTCTCTCATCTCTCAATACAAATCTCGAGCCAGCAGATGCTTCGGAAGGCGATGTCCATACATTATGTCCCGTATAAGTCTTGACTCCATACGGCCGCACGCTTCGAATCGCCAAGGGACTCCGTGCCTCGATGCATCCAAGCGAGCTCTACGCCACGAGCGTCTACCGGTGCCAGCACATATAAACTATGTGGGTGTCTGTACTCAACTGTACTGGTGGAGTGAGCTCTTTGCCCACCCATACAAAACCAACACGTTTGATTTACTTTGTGCAACATAGTCCATTCTTATCAATTGTCTTTCTAGTCTTATCTTAGGATCAGTTTTATGACAAATGCCTTGGCATATTTGTGTCTGAGGACCATCCCGTGCTTGCAACAGTAACGTCCACTCAACAATGTTAACCTATCAAGTCGTGCTTGCCTTACGGCCAAAATCAGAGACGCAACTACACGATAGACTCCATTTCCTTGCCTCTAGACCTTTCTCGTGCTTATATGGTCAACGCACCGACTCATACTTGTCTTTCGTGCCATACTCTGTGACGTAATGACTCGGTCGTGCCATGAACTCGATTCGTGCTTCAATATCTCTGAGGCAATGCCTCCTCGTTTAGTCTTGCCTATACTTTAGTTTTGACAACGCGGCCGTGCCTCACATTTCGAGGTCGTGCCCAGCAACTCAACGTAACTTTACCCAACTTGTCCTACGGCCCTTCTCGACTTAACTCACAACAGCTCAAGTCTAACTCATGTAACTCTATGCCAACGACTTAACACTCGACACCACATCTCGTGCCGAAGCACGCCGCCTTCGTTGTAGCCAAATCTTAGGCCCAGACATTGTGTCTTCTAACTGCATACACATTCAACTCAACTCAGTCCAAAGGCGCACACGCGGATTGCCGCCCATGCCGACACATCTATATGAATGGTCACTGGCATTAAATAGCTATCGTGGACATAGCCTGGCAATCGGGACCCTTGCACCGCAGGTAGCGATCCCCGATGCAAGTCCCCGAACTACCGGTTGCCTATTACCCAGCTCGGCTATATCGTGTTTCTTTCTAGGCCGAGTCGGTCCCGTGGCCCTGGATTGCCACTCGAAGAAACATCGCCCTTGTCGATAAGTTGTCCATGAACACGCACCTACGCTAACTTCTAGACTTAACGTAATTGCATGGTCTCATCATCATCACTTAGTTCCTTTGCTTTACTTCTTTTACTTTTTATACTTCTTTTGCAGAGCCTAAACCTGGGTTGCCTCGGCGACTGAACCACAGTCCCGACATATTTCTTCTCGGCGACTAACCATCGCTTAGACTTAACATTCTTTGAACTCCGGGAACGGCTGCTGTATAGCCTTTCCACTTAACTTGAACATAACGTATTTCTTAAGTATCGACAGAGCATGGCTTACTTTCTACTAAACCAACTGTGGCTCGTGCCTTAAACCAACTCGTGTTCTATGCAACGCTATCGTCCAAGTCATACCTCATATAACGGGCTTTGGGATCGTGGGACTATTTAACTTGACAACCGCAGAAAGAACGGGAGAGCAATTGGAATGACTTGGGTCGCCCGCCATAACTTTGTCTAACTTAATCGAGCCTACAACTTAACTCAAGGGACGAGCAAAGGCTATGCCAAGCCTTGCATCGAGGAAGCGTGCATGCTTTATCGAGCATTTATACGGGCGACGCCTATGACTTAGGCAAGTTCATAGTTTTGTGTCGAAGACCAACTTTCCTTCTTCCAGGCCACGGAATAAAGGACCGAATGTCATTTTCAAGCACGTCGTGCACCAACTCTAAGCCGACCGTTGGACCTTTCCATATTCTAACTCATTTCGATCTGTCGAGATTATTCCCTTAGCTATATGAATTCGTCTCTTTTATTATCAAGCCTACTTGTGCAAGTTGAAAACATGCAATTTATTATGTAAAGGCTAAGAAGAGGCAAGTTCACTGAAACTATCCCACCTGAGCGATGTCTCCGAGCAAGCCGTTGCAAGGCTAAGTTCGAACGTCGTCGACGTTTTGATTCCTCCGATTGACTGAGCGGGACAGGACACTATAGTAGATGCTCAGTGTGTTGTTGTCTATTCTTCGAGTAGACGAGTATATCGTCGATAAAGACTACTACGAACTTTTCGAGGAATGGTCGGAACACCCGATTCATCAAATCCATGAAAGCAGCAGGGGTATTCGTTAGGCCGAACGGTATTACCAGGAACTCGTAATGGCCGTATCGAGTGCGAAAGGCAGACTTCGGCATATCGTCCGGCTTGATCTTGAGTTGATGGTAACCCGAACGCAGATCAATTTTAGAGAACACCGTGGCTTCCTACAGCTGATCAAACAGATCGTCTATGCGGGGCAGGGAGCCATCCTTTTTCTTGACGAACAGCACGGGCGCTCCCCATGGCGAGACGCTGGGTCGAATGAATCCCTTGTCGAGCAACTCTTGTAACTGTACTTTGAGTTTTTTTAGCTCTGCAGGGGCTATTCTGTACGGGGCATTTAAGATCGGTCGATTATTGGGGAATGTATCGATAGTAAACTCAATCTCTCGATCGGGCGGCATGTCGGGCAGCTCGTCCGGGAATACATCTGGAAACTCTGCTACAACGTCGGTCTGACCCGCGTTTGCACCATCTTGTCGCATATCTCGAACGGAAGCTAGATAGCCTTTGTACCCGGAATGCAGCATCCGTCGAGCAGATATTATAGAGATTACCATGCAGGTCGGCGACGCCTCACCACACGAGTAGCAGAATTCAGGCACTCCAGGTATGTGGAATGTGACCCTCTTTTCCGTACAGTTTATGGTTGTATTGCACGGACCGAGCCAATCCATCTCCAGAATGATGTCGTAGTCCTTAATATCTAGAACTATCGCATCGAGACTGATCTTTTGACCACCTATACATATGATTCTGTCTCCACAGACTAAATTTGCAACTAGTTGCATGCCCGACGGTACGTTAATAGTGAGATCGAGGCCCAACGATGTCAGAAAAAATTTGTGCTCGGCGACAAAGTCCGCCGATATAAAACTATACGTGGCACCTGAATCAAACAATATATGAGCAGGTTTATTATTGAATTGTAGTATACTTGTCACAACTGTATCAGATGCGAACACTTCGTCTCGAGTCATGGCATAGACGCGGCCCTGAGCATTGGGGCGACGGTCTTGGCCATTCTGTTGTGCGGCGGTGGAGCCCGAGGTGCTTAGCCTCGGTTCTGATGGTGTTGTTGGGGGCGTTGGTTCGGCCTAGCTTCCGGGCAGTTCTTTGCGACATGATTTGTTTTGTCGCACATGAAACATGCTCCGTTCTTCAATCGGCACTCAATGGCCATGTGCCCCTCCTTCTGGCAGAACTCGCAGAATATTCGATCCTTCGTCTGGTTGCCTCCTCCGTTGTCGCGATGTTGACGCTTGTGCGCGTTGTTGCCTTCCGCATTACTATGACGTTTGTTATTAAAGTGAACAGCGCCAGTTGTAGTAGGAGGATACTCGGACTCCAGACAGAGGGCATAGTTGATTGCCTCGCCCATGGTTCTGTATTCAGGTACCGAGACGTGAGCACAGATAGTGGAACGTAGGCCCACTTCGAATTGTCGAGCTCGACTTGCAGTGGTAAGTAGATAGTCTCTAGCAAACTTGGCCAGTTTGTTGAATTCGGCCGCATATTGTCGTACAGTCATGTTCCCTTGCCTCAACTGGATAAACTTGTTTTCTTTTTCCTGTCGTACGGCTGCAGAAAGATACTCGGTCTCGAACGCATTTCTGAATGTAGCCCATGAGATCGCCGCCGTCTCGTCTTCACGTCGAATAGCCCGCTTTTGTACAGCCTACCAATCGTGCACGTTCATTCGAAGCAGAAGTTGAGCACACGTGACTTTCTTCGAGTCCTCGACTCCTAGAAGCTCAAATTTGTCTTCCAGCTCCTCTAACCAGTTGATCGCCACGGAGGGATCTTCTGTGCCGTTGAAGGAAGTGTGACAGCTTTTCATAAATTTTGATACGTCGAAGTTAGAACTTTTCGGTGCCGCAGGTGAGAGCACATGCGCCTCTGGTTCAGCCTTGTTGGATCGAACCGCAGGCTGGGTCACGGCAGGCGTTATTGTTGAATTATTGTTGTTGCCCACGACCGATTGTACGATTTGCTGGAGGGTATTCAGCTGCTGCTGCTGCAGCTTGAATTGAGCCTCGAATCGATTCTCAAATTGAGTCTGACGAGCCTCCGCTTGCTGACGATGGAGCTCGTTTTGACGTTGCTGCATTTTACGCATCTGCAGCATACGTTGCATCTGGTCACCGGAAGGTCCGACTATGGTAGGCGTCATTCCCGTTGGGTTGACGGAATGCTCGGGTCTAGAAGCACTCAAGCCGCTGGAAGCGCTCGTCTCGTCCTCCGCCCGAGCTCCCGCAACTGCAGGGGAAAAGAAAAGGGAACTCTCTTTAGTTTCAAAAATGTCCAAGGTTCAGCGCATGGAACAACTCATCTCATCGACACGAGGTCAACGGTTTGAGACTAGAACTCGATACTGGAGGCCAAGGACGTAAAGCCGTGCTCTAATACCATTATGTCATGCCCCAATTTCGTCGAATCGATAATCATCCCCCGGGCATGATGTCGTGCGAACCTAATATGTGATCGCACAAGGCATAGTCATAAGGTAATCCGAGACACGAGATCTAAGAGAGTACGCAGACAAATTGAATCACACAATAAGTAAAGGAAACTTTTATCTTTATTGATAATGAACATCTTTTACAGACTCCGGTACAAGACTCATTACCGCACGGGCTACAACATGACTCAATTACAAAAGAGTGCCGATGAGATAGCCGTTCCATACATTGCACACATCCCTCAATATAAAACTGTTTGCAAAAAAACAAAATCTGTTTATTCCAAACTTGTAAAAGAGTACAAAGTATAATGAATTCTGGGGAAGTGCAACTTTAGGAATCTGATCAGAAGACGATCACTTTATCCATTGGACTATGTGAACTTGAAGACTGTAGCCTCTAGAGAACGCAGCAGTAATTTTACAAGAGTTCTTGATCTCTCTGTGTGTGTCTGATCTCTGTGCCTATGTCTCTGATGATTTCACAATGATTGGAAACTCTATTTATATAGTTCAGGAAATAACTATTTTAGCAGTTATTCTGATGTGTGCGAGGCTGGGTTACGCCACATTGGGTTACGCCAACTTTCATTCTGTTGTCAGTCGTGTACTAACTGTATTTAGATGCATGGCATCATGTGATTGAGATACGCGTGGTCGTGTACAGGATAGTAGACACGTCTTGAGAGATTAGTGGCATGTGTGCCACGTCATCCTGCTTTAGAATGTCAGTTGTCTCAACTTCATCAGATTGCACGAGCTTCGATCAACTGCATCTAACTGAGCCGCGCCTAAACACGTGGCAGCTTTTGAGAAGAAGCCATTTAGGTTGCGCCTAGGCGCAACTAAGGATTTTGTTTAGATTGTGCCTGGGCGCAACTCACGAAGCGTACATGACAGCTGTCCACCAACTTTCCTTGAGCGGCACAATTTACGGGATTCGAAAAGATTTTTTTCGTTCACTATTGTGTCAATTGTCAGTGTCGTCAGGTAATGATGACCATTAAGTGTCAGATGCCACATAGGTTTTGGCACAAAAAGACTGGACACAGTCTGATATCAGGCGCAACCTGATCAGTGGTGCAGTCTGTTCTCTGAGCTTCATATCAGTGGCGCAACCTAATTTTTGGGGCGCAATTTGATCACTGATCAGGATATTCAGGGCACAACTTAATTTTTAGGCTCTACAAGACCCCCTTCAAAGTTTTCAAAATTTAAAGACATTGTAAAGTTTTGGAATACTTTGAATTGAGAAAAGTTTTGACTAAGTCAAGTTGCGTCGGACTCGTGCAATCTGTTTAGATTTATCATGCACGATTCGGGATGACTGTTAGGATTCTGACTTTCCGGCTATAAATAATCCCCTTTTACTCCTCTGTAATTTTTTTACTTTCACTCTTAATCTCCTGAGAAAATTTCTACAACTTTTGCAACTCTCTTTTCCGATCATCTTCTCGACGACATGGCCCCAAAAAGGACCGCTGCTGAAAAGGGAAAGGTCATCGCCACTTCTTCAACTCGTGTTCCGCCTACCTATGTGTCACAATATGTACAGCCTTCGTCTCGTCGAGAGACAGCAAATCCAGCAATGGAAGGTGATTAAGGGCGAGCCGATTCGATTTGTGATTTCGCCAATACTTAATTTGTGCCTCTCTTTTTAGAGTGTGGTGCATCATAAACTTTGTGCCACCCCTTCTTAGGGTGTGGTCGCTCTTTCCTTGAACATTGTTTGTTTTTACGAACTGTGTTACGTATACTGTTGCGAAATGTGGCGCAACCTGGGGTGTTGCGCAACTTGAGTTTCATGCAACGTGGCATGTGGCGCAACCTGGGTTGTCGCGCAACTCAATATATTGCGCAACCTAAGTTTTGCACAACACATCTCATAGCACAACTCAGAAAGTCAGTATAATTCAATAAATCATACATCTTCATTTTTGCTTCTAATTTTTTGTTCATGTATCTCTCCGAATGCAGAAAGGTTTGCTTCAACATTTAATGTCCCATAATATAGAAAAAAATTGTCTCACGTCACGTTTCCTCGTTACGATGGTCCTGAAGCACGAAGAACTCTGCTTATAGATCTGGATAATCAAACCCTTTTGAACTTGATGAACGGCGAACCGCTCCAAAGCTTGGATACTACAGTCCACAAGAAACCTGTCTTTTTATTTGGAGACGCAATCAAGAAGACCTCCCAACCTATGGCAAGAAAAGAGACAAGATATTTTTTAAAAGAAGACAATGCCATACATCTAACAGAAATATCTAGGTCCATGGCATTATTCCAGTATGCCTTTGCTAGTTATCCTAGGAGGATGTCATGGGATCTGACTCCTCTCCAACAAGCAAGAGTCGGTCGAATCTGTTATAAAGTGGGTCCACAGAACAAAGACCTCTTTTACAGCACTTCTGAAAAATATAGCACACACTTGAGAGGTTTAAGATCGAGCTGTATTCCTCCCGAGGATTCTTCCCTGCTCCTTCCCGTCAGAGTACCTATTTTTGCAAATACGTTTGAAAAAGCTGAAGGAAGATATCCAGATCGCGCCATGCGTATGGCAGGTCTGTTAAACCCTGGAATGAAGCGCTGGAGTAGTTTATCCATATGGATTTTGGAGGAATTCAAAGACAAACAGATTGACCAGGGCCTCTATAATCCCATCTGCACTACAATATATGGCATTCACCCAAACCCTCACATGTTCTTGGATTTAGTAGAGAGATATAACAAGAGTACTGGGACTTTCATGACGCCTCATGGAGAAAGGAATTTGGTCTTAACGAGATGGAATATATCTCTCGTATGCCGATGGGTGATAACCCATATGAAGAATATGTACCCACAAATGATGAATTGGATGCTCTAGTAAAGGAGAATCCTCAGATGATCACAGTTTTCCAATAGTTGCTGTGTCACTACAAAATCTGCTCACTTTACTACGAAAGTGCCACTGCAGGTACTTGCTTCATCACAAAATGGATGCCATACCTGTTCCTGGGCCATGCATGGGAAGATAAGCCACTGGATAGTCAAGCATGTACTCTTCATTTCTTTGAACCTTTTGATAAAAGTGATATGCAATATTTGATGGAAAAACATAATCATGGGGATGTCACTTTGACTGAGGACTCAGGTCCATTCAAAGCTGGCGACGTTCTCCAAAGTTATCTTAGGCAGGGTTACAGACCCATGTCTCCAGAAGCCCAGCTGGCAGGTTTTCTATCCTTATAGCTACGACGCTTTGTAGTTCCGGGGGCTAGTGCAGTTGACAGGTTTCATCGGGGTGTCCTGTTCGCTGCGATACGTCTTGTATTTGGATACAAGATGGACCTGCTATCAGCCATGACCTATCGCCTGAACGCAGGATTGCGTTCTTTTGTGGACTCTATGCTGAAAGAATATGATAATCGGTCGGATTTTCCACGTACAGAAATACCATTCACTTATTTGTTTGGATGGTTATTACTACACCATCCCTGCTTGATGGACCCGAATATGGGACCTACTGATGAAGACTTCATTGGGCGTTTTGCTAATGCCGACTGGAAATACACTGCTCTTACGGAATGCCGACTTGCCCTGAACCGTGGATCAGGATGGTTCTTTCAGTGTGTTTGACCTCCTACAGGATATGATACCATGCCTCCACAGATGATGGATTTACCCGAAGAAACACTCCATTTAAGTCCAAACATCTTTTCCTGGCTTAAAATAATCCGACCGTCCCACTTGGTCTATAGATTTGAGGAAGAATGCTATTTGGAGCCGTATTTGCCGAGTCAATTTGTACGGCAATTCGGATGTCACATTATGTTCCCAGAATACGTATTTTAAATACATGTACTGCTTAAATATATTTATTTAATATTTATTATGTATTGTTCTGTATTTTAATTCTTTTAATTTTACGTTAATTATTTTTCTGTATTTTACTTTCTGCATTTTACTTTCTGCTTTTACCTTGCTTTTGGGTTCGGCCTAGATTGGTTTGTTTTCGGTTTTTCTTGCTCCATTATGAACCGAACCCAACTCCTCACCTACCACCACTCCTTCATTTAAAGCCCGATTTCTTTTCTCTCTCTTCATTACTTCACCATTACTCTTCTTCTTCTTCATAAACTCTTTCCCACCTACCAGCCGCCTAGGCAAGTTCCAACTTGCTTCTTGATGGATCTCCATTTTTGTTGTTCCATTGTCTTCCTCTTAAGATTTTTAGATACTTTAGTACTTAGCATTTTCAAATTCTAAGACTCATTTCATGTAGATCTAAGTTTAATGTATTTTCAGATTTCTTGGATTTTGATCTAGTAACTTTCTTACTTTTGCAAGTTTTGATGGTTTCATGTTGTAGAGAATTTCGTTCTACCCCATTTTGACCTATGGAAGTCCAATTTTGGGCTTGGAATGAAGGATTTAGGAGCTTGGAAGTAATGGCTTCCTATGGTTCTTCTTTTCGAAAGCATGGATAAGAAGAACAGTACTTGACCGCATGAATTTTCATACGACAAGTGATTCTTGAGCCGCACGAAGTGTCTGGCCGCATGAAGAGCATTCTGGCCGCATGGAGATTCCGACCGCTTGGCATTATCTTGGCCGCATAAGTTTCTGCAGCCGCATGAGTTTTCTCTGGGCCGCAGCCGCATGAGCTTCCACTGGCCGCAGCCGCATGAGCTTCCATTGGCCGCAGCCGCATGTACTCCTGTTTATCGTAGCCGCATGAGAATTCGACCGCATAAGAGGTTTTTAGCCGCATGGACTAAATCATTTCTCCGCCGCATAAGGCATAACACCTTCAGCCGCATACAGGCCCTTCATATCCAAGTCGCATAGGCAGTACTTTTCTTTAGCCGCATAGACCTTATTTCTTTCTCAGCCGCATGAGACTGCACCCTCTTGGCCGCATGCCAGTGAGCCGCATGAGGCTTGTTTCCACCCTAGTCACATGAGCGAGAACCCCAGCCGCATAAGGCTTGTAACTTCTCGGCTGCATGGCATTGAACCGCATGGAATCCCAATTACCTGGCCGTATGAACTTTAGTCCCTAATGCCTTTTGGCTGATTCTTGTCCCTGAATTGACATTGATTGATATTAATTGACGTTGATTGACACGGATTGGTATTAATTAATTGTTATCTTAGCATTAATTAGCATTAATTGTTATCTTGATTAATAATTGATCATGCGTTCCTAGTTGGAACTAAGAGACTAGCTAGTCGTCTTATTGAATTGAATAAATGAGACACGTTCATATTAATTATGAACTATTGAAATCGACTGGCTAATCCCGAATATTGGTATACAGGCACATGCAGGCTTTAATTTATTTATTTATCTTACAAAAGCAGCATGTGTACTTGATGGTCAAGGCATGATTATTCCGTGGTTAGTTTTGATTGTTGCATTATGCTATGTAAGACCTACAACCTGACAGTACGGGTATCGTTGTAGAGTTGGGCATATCGTACTTGTACGGAAGTACTCATTCTGAATGACCATGATCCACGGTATGGGATTTCACTCAACGTAGAGACTATTAAGTTAAATAAAATAATGATTGCATGGAGAGAATGGATTCCTGACTTCTTACATGGCAGCCCACTTGGAACTATTAAGTGCCCGACAGGCCGGCTGGTTCCCACAGATACTGCAAATCTGCCACACGGGCAGGGAACGGTATCTGCTTATATTATTTATTGTATATTATATATTGATGACGGACGTCCCGCTAGGACTCGTCTAATTTATGATTGGCGCAATTGATTGACTGGATAGACTAGCCTTGCTTGCACATAGTAAGAACTGAGGAATCTTTATTGTATAATTCTAGGATAACTTGGAACTCACAGTAGTAAGCCGTAGTAGTTGCGTGGCCGTTAAATCGATTTGTTTGTGTACTGTACTTACTCTGTTACTTAACTGAGATGATCAGAATGTCAGGACATGACGGGCCAACTTCTGTCTTTGTTTGGTTGGGAGGTTGGTTCGAAGTGTCTTGATGTTATGTGAATCCTAGTAGATAGCAGAGATCTATTATCATATTCCCTTATTACTGGCTTCATTCCTCATATCGTGCTTCCTTGCGGTACTTGCTATTAGAGGTCTAACCTCTCTGGTTTTGCATGGCCAGATTTAGAGCCGGTCCCCGAGGATCCAGCTTACTTCTACCTCCAAGATGGTCAATACTAGAGGGATGATCGCAGGAGGACTCGAGTGGGTTCCTTTCTTCCCCGCTTGTTTTGTTATTTACTTAATACCTTGTTGTTTGGCACCGACATGTTAGTCGGATTGTTTTGCACTTACTTTTGCATAATTGTAACTAAGTCAGGCTGCAGCTGATAAATAATTGTGTATACTTTACTACATCTTCTGGCTAAGTTTTGTAAAGTTAGATCTGAAGAACATTTTGACTGAGCGTTTGGGACGCCTTACTGCTTTATCTCACATGTTCTCTATTACTGTTTCTTGCTTGAAGGATTGAGACAATAGATGTGAAGTGACCATAGTGAGACTTTCATGTAGGAAGCATCCCCTCGTCTTTTAGACAGCATTGATCGTATTATACGATATTCATCTACCTGTAATACGTAGCTGGTCGAGTCATTCTCTCGCTCTCCAGTATTCTGGTTTTGGAGCGTGGTAAGGTTTTAGTGGTGGCCCATGCAGGTCAAATTTCAGACTTGTGGGGTGTTTTGATTTATAGGATGTCTCAATCACATATGTTCCCCCTTGATCACATGATTCGTTATTCTCAACCCTAGCTTGACATTCCCGTATCCTTCGGCTTCATTGATCTTTTCTGTCCGGTCGTTTGATTGTTCGCTTGTCCCTTTTTAGGGGCACCTCGTCTGCATCTGTCAGGGCTGGACAACAGCAACAAGGGCAACATGAGCAACCTGACCAGGTTGGTCAGCTACAAGGGCCAGAACTACCCCAAGAGGCTATTCAAGAAGAAGTGATAGTGGAAGCAGCAGCTGGATCGCAGTATCCGGAGGTTCCACCACCACCAACAGTTCCACCTACCCCTGTGGAAGTGGACACACCGGCCCTTCTGGAGATCATGAGGGGGATGATGGCCACTAAGCAACACCAGATGTTAGCACAGCAGCATATACACGCTCAGTTGCAGGAGCAGAACGTACTACTCAACCAAGGATTGCAGACAGCTTTGGAAAGAGGGGTGAGGACAGATTCAGGAGCATCAACCAGATTTTGCAAATTCAACTCCCACCGTTTCGAGGGCACGGAGGATGCCATCTCAGTAGATGCATGTCTTAAGGATATTGAGGCTATTCTGATGGCAGCTAAGGTACCGGCAGAAGAACGTGTGGATCAAGTAAAGTTATTACTTCAGGATCTCGTACGTGATTGGTAGGAATCAGAGGAAGTTGGCATCAGGTGTCCTGTTGCTTGGGACAATTTTACTGTAAGATTCAAGACAAAGTACTATGGAGTTGTGGCGCAGTTTGAGCTACAACAGAAGTTTATTAACCTCAAGCAGGCCGGCAAGACAGTAGATGCTTATACAGCGGAGTTCTGCAGATTGAGTAGGTTCGCCCCAGAGATGGTAGCAACGGAGAGCCAGAAAGCTATGAGATTTCAGCAAGGATTTCACCTTGAGCTCTTGCAATTGATAGAGGGGCACAATTACCAGACTTTTGATGAGGTATTGACGGCAACTCGAAGGCATGAGATAACCATTCAGAGGATCACGGCAAGGACTGGAGGTCAGAAGAGATCCCACAGTCAGATTGAAGGAGAAGGGGAAACAGCGCCCCGAGTAACAGTACCATCCTTTGGCATTCGCATCCACGATATGGCAATACGAGGACCAGCACCACCAAAGCGACAGCAGCAGAGAAAGAACCAGCAACCCCCAGAGGGCTACACTTATTGTGGGAAGGTAGGGCACACTGGAGATGTGTGTCGGACATTGAACGGACTGTGTTTGATATGTGGAAATCCAGATCATCGGGTTACCACCTGTCCCATGAATTCGAGGTCAGGAGGACCAGTGCAGTAATTTTTTGCTCTGCCAGCACCAGGGGTAGGCCAGTATCAAGGACCAGCGGTGGCAGTGAGGCCGTTGGCACAACGCCCGTTAGTGCCGCAAGCTCAGATGTTTCGGCAGAAAGGACGGCCGATACAGCAACACCAGCACAGACTACCCCAGCATCATCAAGGCAGGGGCCAGCAGCAGTACCAGGCTAGGCCATAACATGGGAACCAATAAGGAGGTCGAGGGCAGGCATTCACTCTGTCCTTGGAGGAGGCATTAGCATCGGAAGATGTTGTGGCAGATAACATTCTCGTCGCCTCACATCCCGCAGTAGCATTGTTTGATTCAGGAGCATCACACTCATTTATATCTACACCATTTGTGACACGGCTAGGAATGGAGTTCGAGGCATTGCCAGGGAGGTTGAATATACTCACTGGTAATGGGCTCGTAGGAGTTAGTAGAGTTATTCTAGCGTGTAGTGTTGTAGTTTGCGGGCATTCCTTACCCGCTCGGTTGATAGAATTTCCTGTTGGAAATTTCGACGTTATCTTAGGCATGGACTGGCTGAAAGACAGTCATACGACGATAGATTATCGTAGAGGGAGTGTATCTTTTGATATTTCTGGCATGAAGCGGTTCACCTTAGTCAGATCAGTGGAAACTCAACAAGAGCAGGGAGTAGTAACAACAATGGAAGAAGTTCAAGTCCCGAAGATAGTTGGAGAGTTTCTAGACGTATTTCCCGAAGAATTTCCAGGTCTGCCATCGGTTAGAGATATTGAGTTCAGTATAGAATTGGCACATGGAACTAAAACGATACCAGATCGAGTTTACAGAATGGCGGATTCAGAGCAGGCCAAGGTGTATCAGCGCATAGAGGAACTGAAGGAGAAGAAGTTCATCACCATGGACAGCACCAGTGGTACTTGTGGAAAAGAAGGATGGGTCATCCAGATTATGCATTGACTACAGGAAGCTTAACGCGGCAACAGTGAAGAACAAGTATCCATTACCCAGGATCGATGACTTGTTTGATCAGTTGAGTAGAGCTAGAGTTTTTTTCAAGATAGATCTTCGTTCAGGGTATCATCAAGTGAGGGTTCGGAAGGAGGATATTCCCAAGACAGCATACAGGTCGAAGTATGGGCATTATGAATTCTTAGTAATATCGTTTGGTTTGACCAATGCTCTAGCAATATTTATGGATTTGATGAACCGCATCTTTATGCCATACTTAGATCAGTTTGTCGTTCTGTTTCTTGACGACATTCTCGTATACTCTGCCAGTGAAGAAGAGCATGAAAACTACCTCAGGAAAGTGTTACAGGTTCTGAGAGAAAACCAGTTGTATGTCAAGCTCAGCAAGTATGAGTTATGGACGGACCATATTTCATTTTTGGGTCACATCATATCAGGAGCTGGAGTAGCAGTAGATCCCAAGAAGGTAGAAGCAATAGAGAGTTGGCCAGTACCCAAGACCGTAGCAGATGTGCAGAGTTTCTTGGGATTGGCAGGATATTACAGGAGATTCGTATCAGACTTTGCAAGACTTTTAGCACCCATGACCCGCTTGACCCGGAAGGATGTGCCATTCGTCTGGACGGCAGAATGCCAGGCATCATTTGAGAATCTGAAGCAGAAGTTGATATTAGCGCCTATTCTTACATTGCCAGTTGGACCCGAAGGTTTTACTATATATTGTGATGCGTCAGGTAAAGGACTTGGATGTGTCCTTATGCAACATGGAAAGGTGATAGCATATGCATCTCGGCAACTTCGGGAACACGAGAAGAATTACCCAACTCATGACTTGGAGTTGGCGGCAGTAGTATTTGCTTTGAAGCTGTGGAGGCATTACTTATATGGTGACCGAGTGGACATGTACACAGACCACAAAAGTCTGAAGTACATCTTTACTCAGAAGGAACTGAACATGAGGCATAGGAGATGGTTAGAGCTGATCAAGGATTATGACGTGGAGCTTCAGTATCATCCAGGCAAGGCTAATGTGGTAGCGGATGCTCTCAGCAGGAGGGGTGGCGCATTTATGTTGACTACATAAAAGCATATCTTAGAAGACCTTCAGGAGATGGGCATCGAATTTATACTTCCTAGTGACGTAGGAGTTCTAACAAGTCTATAAGTTCAATCTGACTTGGTAGACAGGATCAAGGCAGCTCAGGCACAGGACCCAAGGATTCAGAAGCTTAGGACAGAATGTGAGTCAGGACTCAGAAAGGAGTTGAAAATTCACGAAAATGGTACGCTTAGGTTTGGATCACGCCTATGTGTGCCTAGTGTAGATATCAGACAGGAGGTTATGGTAGAAGCTCACAGTTCTCAGTATTCTATACACCCTGGAGGGACCAAGATGTACCAAGATATCAAGCAGCACTTCTGGTGGAACGGGATGAAGAGGGAGATAGCTAGATATGTTTCCCGTTGCTTGGTATGTCAGCAAGTGAAGGCAGAACAGCAGAGGCCAGCTGGGTTATTACAACCTCTTCCTATTCCGGAATGGAAATAAAAATATATTACAATAGACTTTGTGACCGGTTTATCGAGATCGCCAAGTGGTAAAGATGCTATTTGGGTGATAGTGGACCGACTTACAAAGGTAGCACACTTTCTTCCCTTCAGAGTAGGGCAATCTACAAAAAAGTTGGCAGAGTTGTATATGCAACAGATAGTCAGGCAGCATGGAGTTCCTGTCAGTATTGTGTCAGACAGAGATACCCATTTTACATCACATTTTTGGAAGAGTGTACATCATAGTCTGGGTACCAAATTGAGATTTAGCACGGCTTACCACCCACAAACAGACGGACAATCAGAAAGAACAATTCAGACCTTAGAAGACATGTTGCGAGCTTGCACCCTAGATTTTGGAGGATCTTGGGAGAGCCACCTGCACTTAGTCGAGTTTTCATATAACAACAGTTATCAAGCTAGTATCCAGATGGCGCCATTTGAAGCACTATATGGTAAGAAGTGTAGGTCGCCACTGGCATGAGATGATATCGGAGAGAGGAAGATGTTAGGCCCAGAAATGATTGTCCAGACAGTTGAAGTGGTCAAAGAAATTAGAGAGCGACTTTGAGTTTTGCAGGATCGACATCGTCATTGGGCGGACCAGCATCGTAGGCCGCTAGAGTTTTCTGTTGGGGACCACATATTTTTGGGGATCTCACTTACCCGTGGGGTCATTAGATTTGGCGTTCGCGGGAAATTAAGTCAGCGATACGTCGGCCCATTTGCCATCCTTGATAGGATAGGCGATGTTGCTTATCGTTTATCTCTTCCACCTTCGTTACGAGAGGTGCATGACGTATTTCATGTACCTCATTTACGTAGGTATGTATCGGATCCAAGCCATATCCTTGATCATTCTGAGCTGGTTATTGGTACCAACCTGTCTTACGAGGAATAGTCTGTGTCCATTTTGGACCGAAGAGAGAAGATACTAAAGAACCGAACAATTAGCCTTGTCTGGGTTGCTTGGGGTCATCACTCTTTAGGAGAGTCAATGTGGGAACGCGAGGATGATATCCGATCACGGTATCCGTACCTATTTGACTCACAAGGTATATCTCTTTCTGTATACCTTGATTGTCTTAACCCCTCATGCCTGTCACCTTATGAGTAGAATTGCTTGGTGTCGTCGATAATTAAACATAGATATGTTACTTGCTACTTGACATTGTGAAATGATTGCTTACTCAAATACTTATGCTTAGATTAGTTTAGCTTTGATGTTCCTATCCTGCTTGGATTTGGAATTTCGAGGACAAAATTTTTCTAAGGAGGGTAGAGATGTCACTTCCCGTTCCCAGAATACGTATTTTAAATACATGTACTGCTTAAATGTATTTATTTAATATTTATCATGTATTGTTCTGTATTTTAATTCCTTTAATTTCACGTTAATTATTTTTCTGCATTTTACTTTCTGTATTTTACTTTCTGTATTTTACTTTCTGCTTTTACCTTGCTTTTGGGTTCGGCCTAGATTGGTTTGTTTTCGGTTTTTCTTGGTCCATTATGAACCGAACCCAACTCCTCACCCACCACCACTCCTTCATTTAAAGCCCCATTCCCTTTCTCTCTCTTCATTACTTCACCATTACTCTTCTTCTTTCTCATAAATTCTTCTCCACCTACCAGCCGCCTAGGCAAGTTCCAACTTGCTTCTTGATGGATCTCTATTTTTGTTGTTCCATTATCTTTTTCTTAAGATTTTTAGATACTTTAGTACTTAGCATTTTCAAATTCTAAGACTCATTTCATGTATATCTAAGTTTAATACATTTTTAGATTTCTTGGGTTTTGATCTAGTAACTTTGTTATTTTTGCAAGTTTTGATGGTTCCATGTTGTAGAGAATTTCGTTCTACCCCATTTTGACCTAATGGAAGTCCAATTTTGGTCTTAGAATGAAGGATTTAGGAGCTTGGAAGTAATGGCTTCCTATGGTTCTTCTTCCCGGAAGCATGGAGAAGAAGAACGGTACTTGACCGCATGAGTTTTCATGCGGCAAGTCATTTTTGAGCCGCACGAAGTGTCTGGCCGCATGAAGAGCATTCTGGCCGCATGGAGATTCCGGCCGCATGGCATTATCTTGGCCGCATAAGTTTTCGCAGCCGCATGAGTTTTCTTTGGGCCGCAGTCGCATGAGTTTTCTTTGGGCCGCAGCCGCATAAGTTTTCTTTGGGCCGCAGCCGCATGAGCTTCCACTGGCCGCAGCCGCATGAGCTTCCATTGGCCGTGCCGTATGTACTCCTGTCCATCGTAGCCGTATGAAAATTCGACCGCATAAGA
This sequence comes from Iris pallida, assembly GCA_029216955.1. Taxonomy (NCBI): domain Eukaryota; kingdom Viridiplantae; phylum Streptophyta; class Magnoliopsida; order Asparagales; family Iridaceae; genus Iris; species Iris pallida. The sequence goes on from JANAVB010022594.1 coordinate 2,027,223, forward strand.
GGTTTTTAGCCGCATGGACTAAATCCATTCTCCGCCGCATAAGGCATAACACCTTCAGCCGCATACAGGCCCTTCATATCCAAGTCGCATAGGCAGTACTTTTCTTTAGCCGCGTAGACCTTATTTCTTTCTCAGCCGCATGAGACTGCACCCTCTTGGCCGCATGCCAGTGAGCCGCATGAGGCTTGTTTCCACCCTAGTCACATGAGCGAGAAGCCCAGCCGCATAAGGCTTATAACTTCTCGGCCGCATGGCATTGAGCCGCATGGAATCCCAATTACCTGGCCGCATGAACTTTAGTCCCTAATGCCTTTTGGCTGATTTTTGTCCCTGAATTGACATTGATTGATATTAATTGACGTTGATTGACACGGATTGGTATTAATTAATTGTTATCTTAGCATTAATTAGCATTAATTGTTATCTTGATTAATAATTGATCATGCATTCCTAGTTGGAACTAAGAGACTGGCTAGTCGTCTTATTGAATTGAATAAATGAGACACGTTTATATTAATTATGAACTATTGAAATCGACTGGCTAATCCCGAATATTGGCATACAGGCACATGCAGGCTTCAATTTATTTATTTATCTTACAAAAGCAGCATGTGTACTTGATGGTCAAGGCATGATTATTCTGTGGTTAGTTTTGATTGTTGTATTACGCTATGTAAGACCTACAACTTGACCGTACGGGTATCGTTGTAGAGTTTGGCATATCGTACTTGTACGGAAGTACTCATTCTGAATGACCATGATCCACGGTATGAGATTTTACTCAACGTAGAGACTATTAAGTTAAATAAAGTAATGATTGCATGAAGAGAATGGATTCCCGAGTTCTTATATGGCAGCCCTCTTGGGACTATTAAGTGCCCGACAGGCTGACTGGTTCCCACAGATACTGTAAATCTGCCACACGGACAGGGAGCGGTATCTGCTTATATTATTTATTGTATATTGTATATTGATGACGGGCGTCCCGTTGGGACTCGTCTAATTCATGATTGGCGCAATTGATTGACCGGATAGACTTGCCTTGCTTGCACATAGTAAGAACTGAGGAATCTTTATTGCATAATTCCAGGATAACTTGGAACTCATAGTAGTAAGCCGTAGTAGCTGCGTGGCCGTTAAATCGATTTGTTTGTGTACTGTACTTACTCTGTTACCTAACTGAGATGATCAGAACGTCAGGACATGACGGGCCAACTTCTGTCCTTGCTTGGTTGGGAGGTTGGTTCGAAGTGTCGTGATGTTATGTGAATCCTAGTAGATCGCAGAGATCTATTATCATATTCCCTTATTACTGGCTTCATTCCTCATATCGTGCTCCCTTGCGGTACTTGCTATTAGAGGTCTAACCTCTCTGGTTTTGCATGGCCAGATTTAGAGCCGGTCCCCGAGGATCCAGCTTACTTCTACCTCCAAGATGGTCAATACTAGAGGGATAATCGCAGGAGGACTCGAGTGGGTTCCTTTCTTCCCCGCTCGTTTTGTTATTTACTTAATACCTTACCGTTTGGCACCGACATGTTAGTCGGATTATTTTGCACTTACTTTTGCATAATTGTAACTAAGTCAGGCTGCAGCTGATAAATAATTGTGTATACTTTACTACATCTTCTGGCTAAGTTTTGTAAAGCCGGATCTCAAGAACATTTTGACTAAGCGTTTGGGACGCCTTACTGCTTTATCTCACATGTTCTCTTTTACTGTTTCTTGCTTGAAGGATTGAGATAATAGATGTGAAGTGACCATAGTGAGACTTTCATGTAGGAAGCACCCTCTCGTCTTTTAGACAACATTGATCGTATTATACGGTATTCATCTACCCGTAATACGTAGCTGGCTGAGTCATTCCCCCGCTCTCCAGTATTCTGGTTCTGGGGCGTGACATTGGATATGATCAACTTCATGTAGAAAATGCTACCACTTGCCTCCAAGCCACAGGCTATCTCATTGATGGGGCTAGAGCTTGGAATTATTACAATGCTCGGGGCACAAAGGCTATTTTTTCTATGCCTTACAAACTTCTCCAAGGCCCGCGTATGTTATATTCATATGCAAACTTCTACACTTCAGCGAACACATTTGCTGAAAACTTCCATCCCTCACATAGCTTCGTAATTAACGGAGAATTAAACAAGGAAAATGTACTCTTCAGTCTTTTCGAGATGTAGAAGACAGGGACGCTACTGATGTACCTCTGAAAGCATCAATTTTAATGAATTTTGCTGACCCGGTTCAAGATCCTTTAGATATATCTATAAAGATGCGGAAAGAAAAATCTCCTGTTAGAAGTTTAAAGAAAAGAAAGACTAAAGAACCGACAGTCTCTCCTCAACGAGATAATCCTCCTAATTATCCAAGGGCTCCTGAGAAGAAGAAAAGAACATCACTGGTTATTAATGAACCAGTGACCACGAGAACAACTCGTTCTCAATCAAAACAGTTGTTTCTCAGTTCTTCTTCCGGAGAGAAGGACATTACCCCTTCTTCTATTCAGAGACAGGAGAAGTTTACAGAAGGAGGAACTTCTGTTTCCTTGATCGACCCAGAAGGTAATTGTAATGAAGCTATTGCGGGGCCAGACGCACCGATACCCAGAGAAGTTAGAAGAAAATTAGACATTGTTGAAGAAGAACCATCTCAAGCAGGTAATGTCAACGTTGTGAAATATCCTCATTAATTTTTTATCAGAGATATATATCTAAGTTGCTTTTCCTTGTATTGGTTACTTTAACAGATGTCCATCCACCTATCACCATTATGACAGTAAATGTTCCTGCCAATGTACTTGCCGCAGCAGGGATAACAGTTCCCTCTCCAACTCCCATGAGTCCAAAAGCTTCCTTTCCAAAGCAAGATCTACCTCCACAAGATACTTCTCAAGCTCAAATATCTACTCATTCAGGAGAAGCAGTGATTGATGCATTGAATGGTTGTAATTTTGATGATGAAACTTATGATGAAGATTGGGACAACATTGCTAAAGAAAAACAAACTTTAGTGAATGCATCATCATCACAAGAAATCCCAGTTGATAAAAATCCTTCGCTTGTTGAAGACGAGGAGGATGTAGTTCATGATAAGGAACCTGTCAATCTTCCTGAAGTTAATAAACCCACAACCACTGAGCCGTCCGAAGTGTCTAAGGTGGCGACTGAAATGAATGAAACTCCAGTAACTCTACCACCTCCGACTGAATCAGGAGCAGGGAGTAGTCAGGCCACTATGTCTACAGAGACTCTGTCCAAACTTCCGTCTGAGACAACTAAGGCTATTGAGACTCCTCATAATGTACTCAGCCCAAGTAAGTTTTCCTACTATGAATGATTTGTTATTGCATCTTCAGCATTATAAGTCATAACATATGTGATTTGTAGCAGCACCCACGTGGACTGTAGCCGAGGAAGGAAGCTCTTCTCATATTAGTGCTCCAAATGAAATACCCTCACTTGCTAAAGCTGTGAAGACTTCTGCAAACATAATAGCTACTCCAGGAGCACTGGCAGCTAACAAATTTGTGGTGACCTCTTTCACAAGGGTTTTCTTCACGTCTTTGGAGCCCTTAGTTCATAGAGTTATGGAGAGAGAAGATGTCCCTTTCAGTACCGTTAGAACTCCCACTATATTCTTGATTGAAGGCATCCGCAGTCAAGGAGACGAAGCTCAAGCTTCATTTTTGGAACATATTTTGTATGAACTAGAGAGTTCAATTAAGGCTTACAAGGAGTTGAAAGGAGGAGATATCGAGCTGTAACGCCCCAGTCCCAAAATACGTAGGACTAGGAACGTAGACATGCCAGCTGTATTTATACGAAGTATACTCCAATATATGGAAATCTCGTATAAATACATAAGCTATAAAATGCAGTAGAACCATAAGTAATCTCATCCACACAAAATAAATGATAAAAGATGTCATATAATGATAATGAATTGTCTTGATACAATATATTGGGCGGAGACAAATCCACTACCAACTAGTAAAGGAAAATACATGAGAAAAGAAATGAATTTGGCGAGCGAAGCGAAGACGATCCAAGCGCAATCATCCTCGAAGAAATAGAGATGGTCACGGCTAGAGCTAGAGCACCTGCGAAAGACAAGAACACATACACCTGGCGAGATAACCAGGTCCTCAGAGGGACGTAACAAGACACATAATATCATGCCATATAAACTGAATAAATATTGCTCAAATAAATAAGTTAATTGAATTATAACATGGTCCAATACGCACCTATTGAACGAGCGTACCATCCCCCCAACCAAACAAGGACAGGAGATGGTAAACTAATTCACGGTGATGTATCTTTCCATGCTATGAATCCAATATGGTATTCGGACCCCAACAAGGTTCAATACCTTCTCATCGAAGTAGTAAGTCACCCCTACAACCAAACAAGGACAAGATGTGACGAACTAATCTGCGACAAGTGATTGTTCCAAGCTACTGTCAGATACAAGTACCCAAACCAAAAGTACTCATACCTAACGGATAAGGTAGCCTACCGTTCTAAGTAAAATGTAGTTAAGAACAATCCTTCCTACGCATGGGCCCTGGCTAAATAGGATCGGCATGGTCCCCCCTTGGGGCACCAGAGGCCCCATCAATAAGAGCATGACGTTCCGCAGAACGTCAGTGGCCGTCAGTAATCATGGGTCATTAGTCCCGTATCTCCAGCGGAGAATTCGGATCACAAAGAAAAGTGCATCGAAGCCCATACGCTAAGGAATTGTCCTTCCCGTCCAATGCCTACTATGTTGTATCCACAACAGTAACCTCTATAACCGCTAAGTCAAACTAGCATGCAACCTCTATTAGCGGTTATTCCTATCGCACGGCTTGTACGTACTGGTGGCCAGCCAATCACGCACTTCCGTGTTCTACATGCGACACACAACTTCGTGGTACAACGTGTCAAGGCCATGAATGCAACACACAAAAGTGGTCCCTTAAATCTAGGTTTAATGTGTAAGAAAACTAATACATAGTAGAAAATATAACTGAACAGTAAGTTCTAACAGGTTATGCCATGTATCACAGTTTACTTTTACATAAAGAAAATAATAAATAATGCATGAGATATGAGCTAAAATAAATAAACAGCAAATGGCAAGGTGTCTTGCCTGGTATGGCGCCCGCAGTGGTGCAATGATCATGATGGCACAAAATCTGTCTTCGATGTCACAACTATGCAAGACGATCTCATTCGGTGGTACAGGCCGTGTCATTAGGTCCCGAATATTTGGAATAGCTAGAAATAATATAGGTAGGTTCGAGATTGCAAGAAGATAGGAATATGACTAGTCATGAACAAAGATTTATTCGAAGAGAAATAAATATTAATAACTCTTAGAAAATACTTATAATAGCTTGAAACTATGTTTTACCAAAAATTTAGATAACTATTTTATAAAATACTTATTTATCAAAATATTTTTTTAAATAAATACTTTTGAAAATATTGAAAAAATCGTTTTAGGGTTAAGCCCATAATTTTGGTCAAATAAATTTAGAAAATTTGACAATAATAACGTCATATAAATCACATTAAAATATAATAAAATATATAATAATACTATATGGTGTATTACTAAATAATTTCAAATATTTATATATATATATATATTTATATATATATATATATATATATATATATATATATATATATATATATATATATATATATATATATATATACCATTTTAAATACAATATATACTAATAATAAATATAACAGTATCTATCCCATCCTCAACAAAAGGAATAATAAAATATATTGTCCCACTCGTTTGTTCCCTGTAAACAAATACCTATCAAACAAAAAAAAGAAAGAAAAAGAAATAAAATAATAATAATAATAATAAATAATGATTTAACTACTAAATGAACACACTACAGCAAACAACAGAAATAAATAAATAAAATAAACAAAAAAAGATAATTAAGTGAACCAGTACTCTAAAGAGGGGACGAGAGAGAAAGAGGAAAGAGAGGGAAGCGGGGGATGGAGAAGCGGGAAAAAGGGGATCTGGGCGGACGGTCGGTCGGTCGGGGGGAGGAGTTCGGGAAAGGGGAGAAGGGTGAACGGGGAGCGGGCAGCGTGGACCGGAGGCATGGGCGAGTCGGGCGCGGACGTTCCCGACGGTCGCAGGCGGGGGTTTTGGATGGTCTGGACGCGGTGGTTCGCCGGAGAAGGAGACCAGGGTGGTCGTGTGGCGAACAATGGGGAGGAGATAGGGCTGGAGAAGAAGGCGAAGTCGGGCGGTGATGGATCGGTCGCCGGGCGGCGGCCAAGTTCGTAGAGAGGCGCGGCGAGGCGGGGTATGGGTCAGCGGCGGCGCAGCGAGGGGGTGGTCCTGCGGCGTCAACGCGGCTGACCACGGCGGAGGCGGTTCACGACCCGACGGAGAGGGGTAAGTGGTGGTGGTTGTTTTAATTTTGGGGTTTTTATTTTCTTGTGTTCCGGCGAGTGGGCGTCGGCAACCGTGGTGGCGGTGGTGGTTTTATGCGGTGGTGTTGGTTGTGGCAGGGCTGGGAGTTGGCCGGAGTTGGCCAGGGTCGGAAGCGGTCCGGTGGTGGTTTGCTTGGTCAGGGATCGGGTTGGGGTGGTTGTCGTGATGGTGAGGGAGATCGGTTGGTGATGAACCGGAGAGGGTCGGCTGTGATGGGCCGAGGAGGGGACGGCGATAGTGGTGCAGACTCTGAGTCGAGGTCAAGGCAACAGGCCGAGGAAGACAGGGAGTTTGGTTTAGGTAGTTAGGAATTACGTGTCCTGCGTGACACAGGATTGGGTGGACGTGTCCGAGATTGTCGGACACGGGAAAGAGAAATTGTAAATGTAATAGAGAACAATGGAAATGAATATGGACACCGACACGGTGCACGCATGAGAGATGGCGCTTGGCTATAGAGTTTGAGGAATTTGTGATTTGTAGCAATTTATGGATGAGTACCTGCCTATTTATAGGATGTGGAAATTCCCAATTGGATAAGGATTAGGAGTAATTAAACCCAATTTAGATAATTCAATCTATAATTTAATTTAATTCAATAAATCCAAATCCCAATCAAATCCAATTTAAATCTAATTAAATTCTATCTTTTACTTTAAAATCAATTAAGATAAATCAAATTCCAAATATAGATATTAATTTACTATTTAAAACCTATCTATAAATCAAATCAAGATTTAAATTGCTACAATAATTTCAAAATATGTTTTCTAAAAATACTATAATAATAATTTCGAAAATACATTATTATTTAAAAATAAACTTAATAAAATATTTATGAAATATATATGTAAGCACAAATAATGCATACATGATTATGTTTTTCCTAGTATACAATAAAATATTATTTATGATTAATAACTGCTAAAAACAAAAGACTTTTTATAGCAAGAATAATAATTATATATAATATTTTGAAAGTGTATAATAAAATAGAAAAAATATTTTTCTAAAATATGTATGCTCGCACATATTCGCACTCGACGAGCACGAAAAATAATTTCGTGCGCGACGTACAATACGACTACGCGACGTACAATACAAAATTTTAAATCCGTACAAATTTTAATAAAAAAAATATAGTAGAAATTTAGGAGTTTTACACGTGCCACTAGTAAAAACGGAATATGAAACCATGGTTCAAGAAGCAGAAATTAGTAAAGCTGATTTTGAAACATTCCTGTTGGCTTTCACTAGACAGTCCTCTGAGCTAGACGTTCAAATCTCTGATGTAGCTGTTGTTGCTGAGAGTCATAAGACTAAAGTTATAGAGGAAGAGAAAAAGGCTGTTGATCTAAAAGCTAAAATTGCTTGACTTCAGGCAGAACTCAAAACTACTGAGCAGAACATAGAACAAAAAAATCAATTGTACCAATCTGCTGTTGATCAGGTAGAAATTTTGAAGAATCAAAAGAAGGAATTTGAACGTCTTTAAAATGAAGAGCTAAAACGCCGAACTGCTGCTCTACAACCTTTCGATCCTGAATCAGGACGAATTGAAGCTAGGCAGAGAGTGCTAGATTCTCGCGATGAAAGAATTCAAGTTCTGAAGAAACAAATTGCAGAACTTATCATCTATCCTTCAGAGTGAAAAATGGGCAAATGCTGTTGTTTCTTTTTACAATGTACTCTTTTTCTTCTTTTGCAGAAAAGAAATAGTAAAAACTTTTTATGTGGTTCCATTACTTGTTGCATATCTTGTTATAGATATAAGTAATATAATAGAAAATATATTCAGAGGTACCGGACGTGATACATTTCAAGATTTTTGAAAAATAACAATATTCATTATATCTGCTCAGAGGTAATGTGGACGTGGCAGAATATAAAATTTAGCAATACTGTTATTTCAATAGACAACTTTATCAGGGGAAATAAGGACATGACAAGTTGCTGATATAAATAATCGAAATTCAGAGGTGTAAATGACGTGAATCCAAATTATTTAAACAAGAGACAATAAATGTCCAATGAATGATAAGTCAAAGAAAGTGAATGAACTAATAGTCACTTCAATTTTCAAAGAAAAGATGTCGACTTATTAGATTGAAGATAGTTCTTAAATCTTGAATGTGATCTTCTTTGAGACGACTTTTGACAGCAATATCGTCATCATAGCATTCGACAGTCTTTCGCAAATGATCTCGAAAGATATTACTCATAGCCCGCTGGTAAGTTGCACCTACATTCTTAAGACCATACGGCATGACTGTATAACAATACACTCCCCGAGGAGTACGAAACGAAGTATGTTTTTCATCTTCAGGATTCATCCGAATTTGATTATATCCAGAAAATACATCCATGAAAGAAATTCGTTCGAATCCACATGTATTGTCGATCATAACATCAGTAATTAGGAGAGGAAATTCGTCTTTAGGGCAAGCATCATTGAGATCCCGAAAGTCTATACAAACTCGAACCTTTTCGCTCTTCTTTAGGACTGGAACGACATTGGCCACCCAGTCAGGATGTTGTTCTTCTCTGATAAAACCGTAAGCTATAAGCTTTTTGACTTCATCATCAATTGCATCCATCATTTCAGGCTTGAATCGTCGTTGTTGTTGTTTGACCGGTTTGGAATTCGACAAAATGTTAAGCTTGTGAGTTACAATCTGAGGATCTAATCCCGACATATCTTCGTAACTCCAGGCGAAGACGTCGATGTATTCGCAAATAAGGTGAATTAATTCTTATTTATCATCCTCTGGAAGATTTTTGCTAATGAAGATTGGTCGTGATGCACCTTTCTCTCCAATATCGATTTGGACCAGTTGATCCTCAGCAGGTGATTCTCGTTGTTCAAAACGAAGTTCCCACTGATTGTCCATCCTTTGTGCCCAAGGGTCCATTTCAATAGCTTCTTCAATGTCACTTTCGTCATCTTCTGAGAATTCGGCAGATACCATATTAGAAAATACTATAACCTTATGAACATGACCGATGCTGGTATCAGAATCCCATGAGATAGAATCAGAAGAGTTTGAACGTTCTTCTTCATCAGATTCAGAAGGTTCTGGAGTTGGAAGTGGTAACATATAACCTAGTCCTCGTTTTGTTTTACTGTGGTATTGTTGTGATTTTCCTTTTGGGACAGCAATACGAAGAGGGGTTCGCCTTCCTTTAACATTGTTGAGATCTGTTCTGAAATCATAGCCCATTTTACGGATGATGGCTTTGGATTGTGGACTATAGCATCATAATTGTAGCCTTCCTGTATCATCTCTATTATCATTATAGAGCATGATTTTTGGTTCTTCTCTTTTGTTGAAGAATATAGGCTTTTCATCTTTCTTTCGAGATGGTACTAAGAAGTACGACTCTTGTATTGATTCCAGTGATACCACGTTTCGTCGAGATGATACGACTTCTATTGTAAGTGGTTTAAAGCTATCTAGCATATCCAAATAACACTGAGTATAGTAAAAGATATCAGTATACTGCAAAGGAGATGCTTTATTGATTTTTACACCATCATTTACAACAGGGACTTTAGCCTTAGCAATCTTAGTCAGATTGATGACAAGTGGGGGAGAAAAAGAACGAGAAGGAGGAGGGAGCTTCTTGCGACGAAGATCGATTACAAGTGGTTCAGAAGAGGTGAGCTCCCTTTATTCTTGACTATCACCTTTAGGTCGCTTCTCATGGGAAGGAAGATAAATAGTCAGAGGTCTGGAAGACTGAGGACAGGAGGTACGTCCTTTGATCGGAATCACCAGGGTATCATTAGATATACTCTTCTGTTCTTCATCTGTATCCATTGCTAGTACCACCTTCATGAATTTCTCTTTGTACATACGAGAATTGTTGCAGTATGCTTCAACTCCTTTGAAAGGATTCAAATCTGTAACCTCTTTTTGGACTTCTCCATTACCATCCACATATTTGAAACATTGGTGGAGCGTAGAGGGTACAATATTGTGTTCATGGAGGAATGGCCTTCCCAACAAAGCATTGTATGAGCCATGATTGTCAATAACATAGAAAGTAACCTTTGTACGAAGATTGTCAATTTGAAGTTTTAGGCGTATTTTTCCCAAAGGTTCACTTCTTCCTTGATTGAATCCCAGGATGGTAGTGATAGTTGTAGAAAGATTGTGTACAGGAATTTTCAAAGCATCCAGTAAGGACTTCGGCATGATGCTAAGTGCAGACCCGGGATCAATCAGAATGCGGTCAACTTTCATGGTGTCTACATACCCCGTGAAATAGAGAGGACGATCATGACGATTGTCTTCGAACAATATGTCATCTTATGTAAAAGTGATATTGGGCATTAATTCAAATACACTATGACAATGTGCACAGCTGACTGGCTCCTTTTTGGGTTTCTTGAGAAGAGTCAAACAAGCGTCAGCCTGCATCAAGGCTTCACTTAATGTCTCACGAGTTTCTTTTGAGAGACGTAAAAGTTCAAAGATTGACAATCTTGCTGGAGTATTAGCCAATTGAGCCAATATGTCAAAATTGTAAGGCTTTTCAAGTCCAAGAGATGATGACTTCTTCAATGCTTTATCAAAGCGAACAGGTTGATTTCCCTTATCTGCTGATGTTGGCTTGGGAGGAGATGGCTCGACCACTGGCAAGGATGTAGATGGTGTATCTTCAGCATAAGAAGATGATGGAGGAAGAGCATCCGGGAATAGAGCAGGATTCTCTTGATTTTCGAAATACTCCCGAAGATAGGGTTTCCCAGATCTAGTGCCCATTAGAATTTCTTTTTCTATTATTGGTTCAAAGGATACCATGTTGCAGTTCTTGGATTTAGACTTGGAATGCTTCTTTTGCTTAGAAGAGGAAGGCGTTTCAAATTCTACCACCAGATCTGGATGAATCTACATAATCTCTCCTCTGTCAGTTGACAGCGGAACAAGAGCTTCATTTTGAAGAGGTGGGATATTCACAATTTCTAGAGTAGTCCTTGGAATGGGGACAGCACCATCTTGTACGAGTTGTAGTGGAAAATCACCGAATTGGAGAGAAACTACATTAGCAGTCACCGTTTTCTCGTCCTGCTGTAGAGTAATTGCTCCAGAGTTGACCAATTCCTGGATTTTGCCCTTGAGCACATAATATGCTCTGGTTGGATGCCCTATGAATCTGTGATAAATGCAGTATTTAGGGTGATCAATTTTACCAACTTCTTCTGGTCGCTTTGCCTTTGGAAGCTGAAGCTTATTGCTTTTGATCAAGCAATCGAAGATGCTTAAAGTATCATGTTCATCGAAAGAATACTCTTCTTTTGGACGAGTCGACTTTTGCAGTGGTGCTGATGGGGAGGATGCCGTCTGAGTAATATTGACAGCCAAAGACTCTTTGCCTTTGAGATTAATGGCCAGTGTTTCTTTATTCTTGCGGTTATTCTGGCGATTACTGCTCCCGGGTGTAGAATGTTCATCTTGGTTATGATGAGTCATCTGGACTCCTAACTGCTTGAACTTTTTGGTACTAACTTCTGTCGCCTTTGCATTAACAATGAAAGAAGGCCAATCCTGGAATTGTGTAGATCCACATACTGATAATAGGCAACAAGTTTGATTTGCATTAACAATAAAAGAAGGCCAATTCTGGAATTGCGAAATCTTTCAATGAAACTCTCTGTGGATTCATTGTGCCTCTGTTTAATTTTAATGAGGGCAGACATCGTCATGTCATTGACTCCCTCTTAAAATCGTTCCAAGAATATTTGCTTGAAACCAGCAAAAAAAGTGATACAACCATCAGGCAGGCTACGATACCAGTCATATGCTGCACCGGCTAAACAACCGATGAACACTCTGGTAAGGAGAGAATCATTTGGCTGTAATTGATCAGTCATCACCTCAAAATGATTGATGTACTGACTTGGAGAAGTGCTACCATCAAACAGCATAATGGTTGGAAGCTTATACTTAGGAGAAAATGGAACTTCCTTCCACTCTGTAGGATATGGTTGCTTTATGCCCAGTCTTTGTAGGCCATCCTTCTGCTTGAAGGCCTCAAACTGAGTGCATAAGAGTTTTACGGCTTCATTAGCATCCCCTGATGTTTGGGAATTGGTAGGCTGGTTAGAAGTGTTAGGAGGAGGAACAGCGTGATAATTACCACCCCCAGCACCAGACTGACTTGGATCAGCTTGAATTGGCACAGAAGCAACCTGAGGGGCTGGTACCCCAGACTAACAGGTACAGAAGATGCTATAAGCTCAGGGTTTGTAGCAAGGTTTACAATCGGGGGCACTGTATGTTAAGCCACCATTATGGTGTGCATGTTTGCAACCATTTCTGCCATGGTTTTCAATTTGTCTTCTAATGCAACAATTCGTTGCTCTTGGCTGGTTGACGTAGAGGCATCTTGATCTTCCATAATGGTATATGCCGTCACTTCTCTTGTAGCTGTTGATGAGATAGTTTGTTCAGACGATCGAAGACAGATCGTTGAGCCGATTGGCAACAACAGTTGATGACAAATTCATGTAGGCAGTGGCGATTTAAAACACGATTTGGAGGTGAGGGAAACATTCCCGTAGTCTCCCGTCTTTGTGTAAGACGTTGCCGGAGATCATTTACAACCACAGGATGAGAAGAAGTCGGAGGAACATATTCCTTAATGATGTTAGAAATATGTCTCATATTCTTCAGGTGTTTAGTTCCTTGAGTGTACAAAGATGTACTCAACTCATTAGCATAGGTAGATGGGTCTTTCTTTTCAAACTTTGGCTTTTGGTGCAGATTGGCCTTTGGCATAGGGTTCTTACGTTTCTTTTCAAACTCATTAGCATAGATTGTGCCAATTGAGGAAATGTCAAAGGACTTTTCCTTTTGTTTTGTTTAATGTTGGCACTAGAACATGATTTCTTCAAGTTCAGAACTTGAGAATTGGAAGAGGGAATAGCCAAAAGACTAGTTCTCTTGAATTGCGCTAAAGTAGCTGATTACGCCTGGGTTGCCGATTGCTTGGGTTGTGCCATAATCTTACGGACTACTGGTGGCGCCTTGGCAGCAACATTGGTAGACTGTGCCTCGACAGTAGCTTGAACTGAATGCGCCTTGGCAGCAAAGATAGTAGTAGACCGTGCATGGGCAGCAGGGTGAGCAGATTGTGCCCTAACAACAGAAACAAACTGTGCTGGAGCCACTGAGGCGGATTGCGCCTTGGTCATTGAGAGCACTCAAGTTGCGCCTGGGCAACAACGACTGTAGGAGATTTAGGAGTCCACACAGTCCTGTTCTTGGCGATAGCCACCGTGCACTTGTTACTCTTGGTATTGATCATATTCTCGTAGGCTGTCTGGTTGACTTGAACAACCAGAGTCTTCTGTGTCTTGCCGATCGACGCAATGTCACATTGAGTTGTCACTTTCTCGTCGGAGAAGAAAGTCGTCCCCAGCAGAGTCGCCATTTTGTTTGCAAAAAACAAAATTTGTTTATTCCAAACTTGTAAAAGAGTACAAAGTATAATGAATTCTGGAGAAGTACAACTTTAGGAATCTGATCAGATGACGGTCACTTTATCCCTTGGACTATGTGAACTTGAAGACTGTAGCCTCTAGAGAACGCAGCAGCAATTTTTCAAGAGTTCTTGATCTCTGTGTGTGTATCTCATCTCTATGCCTATGTCTCTGATGATTTCACAATGATTGGAAACTCTATTTATAGAGTTCTAGAAATAACTGTTTTAGCAGTTATTCTGATGTGCGCGAGGCTGGATTACGCCACATTGGGTTACGCCAACTTTCATTCAGTTGTCAGTCGTGTACTAACTGTATTTAGACGCGTGGCATCATGTGATTGAGATGCGCATGGTCGTGTACAGGATAGTAGACACGTCTTGAGAGATTAGTGGCATGTGCGCCACGTCATCCTGCTTTAGAATGTCAGTTGTCTCAACTTCATCAGATTGTGCGAGCTTCGGTCAACTGCGTCTAACTGAGCCGCTCCTAAACACGTGGCAGCTTTTGAGCAGAAGCCATTCAGGTTGCGCCTAGGCGCAACTAAGGATTTTGTTTAGATTGCGCCTGGGCACAACTCAAGAAGTGTACAGGACAGCTGTCCACCAACTTTCCTTGAGCGGCACAATTTACGGGATTCGAAGAGATTTTTCTCGTTCACTGTTGTGTCAGTTGTCAGTATCGTCAGGTAATGATGACCATTAAGTTTCAGATGCCACGTAAGTTTTGGCACAAAAAGACTGGACGCAGTCTGATATCAGGCGTAACCTGATCAGTGGCGCAGTCTGTTCTCTGAGCTTTATATCAGTGGCGCAACCTAATTTTGGGGGCACAATTTGATCACTGATCAGGATATTTAGGACGCAACTTAATTTTTAGGCTCTACAACAACAAAGTACTCCAGTGACCTAGATGGGAGGGACGCTAAGTCATCCTCCTTGGACTGTCGAGAGCCTTCAAAAGTAGAGTCACGAGAAAAATCTTTGACACACGGCCGAATCTTCAAAATCATGAACGTCACCGAGCTAGCTGGCACGTCCTTCCTAGTTCGTGGGGCCTACAAAGAGCGAGGATCAGTACGATCACATGTACTGGCGAATGGCTAATTAAATCCAAGCTCTGCATTTGATTCAAGAAGTTTTTATAAACATGTTAGCTAGCTATTTACGTGATCTTTCTAACCATCCTGATCAATTGTATGTTAACATGTTTCGAGGCAAGCATATGAAATGGTAAGAACATTAAGCAACTATCATTTTTATCCCGTGTCACGTGCATTTGTTAAGCCGAAAAGGGTGTGAAGGCCACTGGCAATGTCAAGCCATCGCAGACTATAGTCGAGTTAGACGGCGACCCTTTCGCGGCGGATAGCGAGCCCTATGCGAAAGCTTCCTAGTAATCCACGTCGAAGAAGGGCTGGCGCTTGCTATTCTCGTTCCTCCCGGGCCAAATCGGTGCCTTGGCCTAGGCAACCATTCGAGGAAACTACACCTTGTCGACAAGTTGTCCAATGACCGTTTTGCTTACTTAGCCGTATCGTTGCGATAAACGTTAATCGATTCATTCATTGCTTTGCATAGGCTAAGTGAATTTGCATAAAAAAACATGTTTTCTATTTCCAACACCAGCAGTTTAATAACAAGTGTTTCGTAAAGAATCGTGCCACAATTTTTTTAATTCTACACTATTATGATAAGCATTCATTTTACTTCACATATTGCATTTTGAAGTAGAGGGACGAAGCGAAGGAGGTCAGCCACTCGCCTTAGCCTTGCTTCAAGCGAGCGACCGGTTGGTTGTGCTGACGTCGCCTACGCGATCATCTGCAATCGCATAAGCAACCGATTAGAATACTGTATAATTCAAGGAATTTCGATATGAATGCGAAGCTCGAAAACGTAAGTCACAAAAATCCATTCGTAAAACATTCACGAAAAACGCATTCACGAAAACCAAAGCCAAAGCCAAATCAAGTGCGGCATGAAAGTCAGAGCAACGGAAGGTGTAAAACCCAAAATTTTTGGTTACAATTATATTTATAATTAATTGGATAATTTGTTTGCTAAATTATTATTATTATCATTATTAATTGTTAATTTAGAAAAATTGTATTTTTAGAAAAAATAATTATTCCTGGAATTTTTAGTGTCTGGTCTGACCGTCCCAAACCCGTCCCGAACCCGTCTCGAACCCAATTTCGGTTTTTCCGAAATAAACCCTTAAGTCCCTTAGTATATAATTATATGTATAAATTCTATTTTTATTATTAAAAAGAAAAGAAATTCTTTTCCTTTGTACAACTTTTAAACACACACTCTCTCTCTCTCTCTCTCTCTCTCTTCTCTCTCTCTCTCTCTCTCTCATTTTCCCTAAAGCACCAGAACCGTTCCTTTCATTTCCGTTCCCGAACGCTCGCCGGCCGACCTCTCCTCTTCCGAACTGCCGAGACCTCTCCTTTCCCCTCCCGTAACCCCCAGATCCACACCTCTATATAATCCTATCTTCTTCTCCAATCTTCATCAACTCCTCTAAAACCCATTTTTTCTAAATTTTCCAAGCCCTAGCCGACCCTGTCGTGCCCTCTCTACGACCCTCTGGCCGTGCCCTTCCGGTGACCCCCGGCCGCTTGAGGCCGACGCCCTCCGCCATCGTTCTCCGCAGCCGTGGCGCCCGCCTCCCGATCCGGCCGACCGCCCCTGTACGGCGCCACCTCGCCCAGACCCAACGTCCTCCGCCGCTGTTGTTCCTGTTCGCAGCACCCCGCGAGCCCCGATCCGCTGTCCACAGCACCTTACGGGTTCCGATCCACTCCCCGTGGCCGCGTTCGTGCTATTCCAGCGCTGTTCGCGTGTTCTGGATTATTTCGAGTTCGCAGGATTTCGATTTCTTTCCTAATTTTCACCTGAGAGCTCTAGCCGAGCATCCGAGGTATATTTTCCTGTGTCCTTCCTAATGAGTCCATGATGACACGGTCTTGATCCCGATATGGGATTGGATTGTTGCATATTTAGTTCTGATTTCTGAAACAGAATTAGTTCGTTGGGTTTCCGATTTAATTTCGGACTTTATGCTGTGAATTTTGGGTTTAGTATTTTGGTTCCTATTCGGGGTTGGATCTGATATTTCCGACTTTGATTTGGAATAGTCGGGTTTGTTTCTGATTTCGAGTTCGATAGTTTTTGGATTCTCGGATTGAGTTCTGTTGGAACTCAAGTACAGGTGGCTTAAACTCTATGGATTTCTTTCTGGTATATATATATATATATATATATATATATATATATATATATATATATATATATATATATATATATATATATATATATATATATATATATATATATATGGCTTTGAGATGGATTTTGGTTGGTTTTCCAGTTATGTATTTTGGTGTTGGCGTTATTCTTAGTTTGGAATATTTTGGTTGTATCTTTCCATTATTGGGTTATCCCGATTGCAAAGGAGATGCTGCCCGATTTTTTTTTAAAATATTCGAAAAACCTTTCGGTTTATTTCTTGAGTTCGACTATAGTCCTTTGACAGTTATTGTTTGGTTTTCAGATAATATTTTGGGTAATAGCGAAATGCAAACGAAACCGGAATTTTCGGACGTTGAGGCATAAGCTAGAATACAACATGACATTTTAGACCAAGTCTGAGACTTACCATATTTTTATATTTAATTTAAATTATTATTTTAGAACGTGTTACTGGCCAATAGTATTTTGGGTGCAGGGCCTCGGCCTGCTGAATGGACTGCTTTCCGGCGTTCAGAGTTCACCAGCAATTTAATTATTTTAATTCGTTTAATTTATGTAATAATTTGTAAGGGCATAAGTCCAGATTTTTATCTTTATTTCTGTGACCCTGTATTGTGTAGCGTAGCTTTTTAACTTTCTTTTCTGGTATTGTTCGTAGACGTGTAAAATATTAAATGCATATTATTTTTTATATAGAAAATTTATAAGATTTTCTCACAAATAATAGATAGTAAAAATTACAAGTTTACACAAGTTCACGTTTTTCTCATTTAAAGAAAAACCTGGTTTTTAAATATATTACAAAATATAAAGTTCTGCCAAATAATCGAAAATGCAAAATTTCTCAAATAAATGTTAACTTGACTTTTATTTTATTAAATTAATGATTATAAATCGCATCGATACGCGTGTTATGATAGAATAACATAAAAACTTGACTAGGAACAAATTTTAGATATTGTAACTAGTACACCTAGATATAGTTCAAATATGTTTCTAAGAAGAGATTCTCAACTGTAGGATTTCGAAGACGAGTCTGAATCCTTCCCCGGTACCGATTTCAAATCCAGTCATAAACCAAGGCAAGTACGGTTATGTTTGTTTTTCAATTTAATTAGTAATTGTAAATATTGCAAGATTAAACCACATTGTTACACGGAACTCTCTCCTAGAGTATTGATTGTTATTGATTGTGGGATTGGGGGAGTGGTGTAGTATGCTATGACCAATACCTTCATATTGCATAATTGTGCGAGCTTACTCCTTTTCATACGGAGATAAGCCGTATCGTATCACTAGGATACTATTGTATAACCCAAGCCGATCATAAGTATTACATACTCAAATCACATTGTTCTAAATTATGGAAAATATTGTTCAAGTATTTCAAACTGTTTAAAATTGCTAATTTTTAATTATTAGTTGAATTGTTAAATTTTTATAATTGTACTTTGCTCCTTTCCTGACTGGATTCCCCACCCCCAATAGGTTCCATTGATGATGCTGAGCTATTGATTAATAGCTATTATGATCCTGAGCTTTACCCAGCTGTGCTGCCAGAGTCCCAATCGGACGATGTTGATCTCGGGACTGATGAGCCAACTTTCTAGTTGTTGACATTTTCTTGCTATTTTTATGTTTGAATTTAAAGACAATTTTATATTATCAGATGTATCAGAGGAAACTTTTTGTTGGACAAAGTTTTAATATTCATAATTTTAGAAGTTGTGACATATATATATTGTGTTGTTGAGATTACCTGCAAGTGGATACAGCTTACTGCCGCCGTCTCACAACGGTGCAGGCTGGGCATGATCCGATCGACCCAACAATTTGGGACCGGGTCGTGACAGGAGGTCTCTCCCGACTCAGCTGCAGAGCCAATCATCGAGGCGCAACCCGCTGAATATGGGACTTGGTTCCAAAGAAGCCATTCCATAACGTGGAATGGATCTTAATTCAACCATTCCCGTTCGATCGACTCGGCCGATTCTGACCTATCGGTCCCGACCGAATCGATAGCGACAGTGTTCCTTTCTCGCACACCCCGTGGACGGAAACGGGCACGATATAGGGATAGGGCACTACAAAAACCGAATAAGTAAATTTAGTATATTGAAAACCGAAACCGAACCGAATTTAGTATATTCAAAACGGTAACCGAACAGAATTTAGTATATTCAAAACCGAAACCGAACCGAATTTTTTAAAACCGAAACCGAATCAAATAAGTAAATTTAGTATATTGAGGCTCTCTCCTGTACACACACCCACCCTTAACACACACACACATTTGGCTAGGACACACACACACCCTCTCACTCTTTCACTCTCACTGTCACACCCTTAACACACACACACATTTGACTGAAACACACACACATACACCCCTCACCATATCACTCTTTGTCTATACACACAATGTTATCCTGATTGGACTAGAAACTTGATCCTGACAGCGCAATATTATCATGTTCTTAGAAGGAGAACTATAAGGATATATCTTTTCACAACAAGACCCTTAATGTGAATATCATGTTACCCGCGGTGTCAGAAGACTAACATGTCATAATTTTCTAAGTCGTGTGCTTTGACATAATCCTCCCAACTCTTTCCTCCTATGTAGTAATCTTGCATTTTTTTATGAAGTTCAAGACGGCATATAGTGACTCGTAATAGAAAAATATGCCGTCTTGAACTTCATAAAGAAATGCAAGATTACTAGATAGGAGGAAAGGGTTGGAAGGATTATGTCAAAGCACAGGGCTTAGAAAATTATGACATGTTAGTCTTCCGACACCGCGGTAACATGGTTGTCACATTAAGGGTCTTTGACAAGGTGACATGTTGTAAAAAGATATATCCTTATAGTTCTCCTATAGATGTTGAAAAAAACATCATATTTCTAGACAATGACGATGATGGAACATCTAGTAAGTCATTCGAATCACTCTATGTCAAGATTTTTTCCTAATTATGTTTAGTTTGTCTTATGATACAGATTGAACTAATTATGTTTAGTTTGTCTTTTCTGAAAAAAGCTTTCTTCTTCCTCAGAACTCTTTTCTTCCTTCTTTTCTTTGTTAGAGAGATGGCTCCCAAGACTCCCCGAGGCGGTGCTGCTAGTCGAGGAAGGGGCTGAGGCAAGGAACCCTTGGAGGTCGACACTGAGGAAGTCCCCGTCGTTAGGGCGGCCATTGCCGATGTTCGTCCGAAAGTGCTTAGTGGGTATTCTCTTGCCTTGGTCTTTGTTGCAGTGATGTTGGGGTGACCCAACTGTAGATGAGCCGCCTCATGTAGATGTGCTTAGGCTGACGCGCATGGGTTTCATCCCAATTGATGCGCCAGAGATTCTGATAAGGCTCAGATGCTCATGTTGGGCTTTTAAGTCCTTTTTGCTAACTTTTCTTTGACTCTGTTGCAGTATCGATACCGAAGGTGGAGGCTCTCGTGAAGGAAGAGATACTGTCTCCGTTCGTCAAATAAGAGCCGGTGACTGTTAAGGAGGAGGTGTTACCAAGGTCGAGGTCAAGGAAGAACCGATGACCATCAGAAAAGAGATTGCTCCCAAGGTTGAAGTTAAGGAGAAGCCACCCTCAGAGAGTAGTAGCAACGGGACTGACCCTCCTGTCCCTACAGAAGACCTCAACCAGATTGAGCCTTCATATGCAAAGTGGCTGAGAGAATGGTACATGCCTCAACGCAACTATGATCCCTGGCTGTGAGGATTCATCGTCTGACTTGCGATCTTTGCTGAGGCCGAAGTCGATTTTCCTTTTTATTGAATATTGAATATTTATGTTTAAATATTGAATATTTGTGTGTTTTGTGTGAACAATTTGAATGCTTAGGATTATTTGTGTGTTTTGTGTGTTTATTTGTGTGTTGGAATTGTTTGTGTGTTTTGTATATTGGAATTGTGTATATTGGGAATGCCCAGTTTTATGCTATTTTTTAAAAAAAATTAGCTACCGACGGAGTGACGACCAATTACCGACGGACTATCCGTCGCTAACTGAGGAATTTCCAGTTAGCGACGGATGCACGACTAAAAGCCGACGGATTATCCGTCGCCAAGGTTCTGGAATTATGAAAGATTTACAGGATATGGTCAACCGATATTACGTCGGTATGCCGTCGCTAGTAGTCGATAAAATACACAATGTTCTGTCGGATATTGGCGACGGATAATCTGTCGCTATAAGGCCGACCGATTGGCGACGGTCTAGCGACGCCTCACGACGGATTATTCGTCGCCAATGTTCTAGAAATATGAATAATTCACAGAACCGGGTCGATAGATATTCCGTCGGTATTCCGTCGCGAATCCGTCAAAATGTAGCGACCATTCGCGACTGATTGGCGACGGAATTTGCGTATCAGAAACTCTCTGATACGTATTTATCGACCAAATAGTGACGGATATGTCCGTCGGTAAGTGATACGTCATAACTTCTTTCGATACGTGATTTGACGGTAATCCGTTGGCGAGTCATCGCAAACTGCACGAGTATTGTTGACGACAGTCCATCGCTAATTCGTCGCCGGACGACAACTTGCCGACGGATTGTAATTAGCGACGAGGCTTTTCCCGACGACCTTTTTTTAACCAATATCCGTCGACCATCCGTCGGTAATTACATTACTGACGGATTTTTGACGGATATAGCCGTCGCTAAATCGATGAATTTTTGTAGTGATATATTGTATAGTTAATTTGTGGTTATGGTACCAAACTATACACAACTAATATATAGCCTCTTCTTCAAATGTTATTTCTAAGGGCTCGTTTGGATCATGTTTTTGTATTTCTAGGAATAGATTTTCAATTCCTTTTCCATGGGAAAGGAATTCAACATTTTCATACCCATGTTTAGTTAGCTTGGGAATAGGTAATTCAAATTTTTAAAAATTTCATCTCCATGTTTGGTTTACAAAGGAATAAAAATATTAATTTATTTAGTTTTCCTTTAATATCATTTCATTAATTTAATAATGATTTACATGTTTGAGATAGAAGTTGAAAATTTGAAAATAAAAAGAGGGTATAACCGTCCAAACAAAATTGCCAAATATTATTCCTAGTAAAACAAATATATTCCCTAGGAGGACTTAGGAATAGCTTCCCAAGTCAATGGGAATATCTTTTTTTCCCTTAAGTCCCCCATATTCCCTCCTCATTTTCAATCCTAAACATACCAAACATAGATAAGAAGTTTAAAACCCATTCCCAAGCCACAAAAACTTGAACCAAACGTCCCCTAAGGCCTCGGTTGGTTCACGGATTTAAGGAACCAAGAAAGAAAAGTTGTTCCTTTCCTTTGTTTGGTAGCCACAAACTTGGGAATCAATTTCCTGACAAGGGAGAAAATTGGTGGGAATATGGTTTCACTCAAGACCCATGAGATTGATTTTCCCTCCTCCTTTTCCAACATTTATTACAAAAGTTATGACAAAAGTAACCATGTGTCATTGCTTATTTTACCATTAATATTATTTTTTATAATATTATTTTTATTTTAAAAGGTAAGGATATTATTGGAATATTGTTATATTTTACTTTTCTTTCCTGGGTAGTTTTCTTATTTTACCAAACAACGAAAAGAAAATGTGACATGAATCCTACTTTCCCATTCTCATGGAAAATATAAGGGAATTCATTTCCTTTCCATTAACCAAACGAGGCTATGACTATAACCAAAGGGATACAATCTTTTTACAACTTGCCACGTGGCGGGCCTCCATTGGAGGAGAAAGGTGGGGTCGGGTGGAACCATGTTAGCAGAGGGTAGAGTAGATTATAAGAAGGTTGTAATGGTTTGATAGTAAACTTAGTTTATTGTATTTCTAAATGTTAGTGGAGTTGGTGAAATAGTGAAGGTCTTATCATGTAAGTTGTAGGATTCAAATATTGGAACTATTACAATTTTTATTCTACTTATCCAGCTGTACTCAAAACTATCTGGATGTGCTTCAGCGTAATGGACAATAGAAAGTAAGAAGAAGAAGAAGAAAGAAAAGTAAAACTAATGAAAACTATGCACTTTTTTTAAGGTATCTTTTTTTTTCGGCTTGACAAATGTCAAGAGGGGATTCGAACATATGTTTTCTGTGTCAGAGCTTCCGTCTTTATCACTAAGCCATAATCCATAGACAAAATTGTGCTTATTGTTCATTCATGGTATTTGTCAACCAAAAAATCAGTTTAGAAAGTCCACGATACATAAAAATATATATTTTGACATTCAGGGGCGGATCCAGGCTACTAATGGGGTGGGCCTAGAGCTGTCAAATGGGCCGGGTCGGGCCGACCCAAATCTGGATGGGCCGAGCCAGGTCTAGTGTGAAACCCGTATTTTTAGTTTACTTCTAATTTTTTTTTATTTGCTAAATAAAATTTTGTTAGCAAAAAATTTTTTTTTTTTAGAATAATGTTAGATGTTAATAATATTTATTTAAGAGTAAATTATTTTCCAAATAGTTAAACTTGGATTTTTGGCATGTCAGTCCGGACTTGAACCCAAATTTGAACATAAAATATTTTTATAAATTGTACAAAAATTTTCTAATTAATATTTCCTTTAAAAATATTTTTAGTTGTCTAAAATTTTCCTAGCCCAAAGCCTTTAAATTTTATTGAAACCCATTGCTTTAGCCATTAGTTTCAATCCTGGCCCAAACTCATTATTTTTCTAAGTCCAATTGGACCTAACCCAAGCCAATTATAGGCTAACCTATAAATCTTGAATGGGTTTCAAACCCATTCGTATGTCTCAACCCATTAAGTCTATACTTTTGGTATTGAATGACATATATTAAGTGTCTGATGAAGAAAACATTCAATAGCCTTTTCATTCTTCTTTAGTGTTGGGTGCTGTGAGTGGCCTTTGTGAACCGAAGAAGTTTTCTTCTTCTTCCCCACCCGTCGACCCCCTCGCCTTCCATAACCGGCCGACCATCAAGCCATGGTGGCTCTCCATCTTCTTAAATGGTAACCTTCACTACCTATTTCCTATAAAAAAGGGGCTTTTCCCCATCATTTTTTTCCACACCATCACCATCTTCTTCATCCTCTTTCCAAATCAACTATTTTCCGGCGATCCCCTTCTCGATCCTCCCCGGCGAACCACTGGCCGAGTTTTCCCGAGGCCGACGCCCCTTTCCAGCGCGACCGAGCCGCTTCCCGGCGCTCCCGTCGACCCGCGCGGCCCGCGTCACCGCCGCCCGCGCCCGACCGGCGACCGCCGCCGTCCACCGCCGGCACCCCCGCGTGGCCTTCGTCCGTCGACCCTTTGCTCGCCCCTGTCCATGTCCAGCACTGTCCGTTTTGCAGTTCGGTTCCGCGACCCAAATTCGGGATTTCCTTCGACTTCGGTTTTGGGTATAATTTCTGGAACTCTATTTTCCTTTCTGTCGATGATGAATTCTCTGGTCCCCGAATCCTTCGGAATTTCGGTTATCGACAACGTAATAGTTACGTTGCTATTTCGGCTTTTCCGAAAATCTCGAAAATGATTGCTGTGGTTTGTTTTTTGTGATTAAATAGAATTATTAGGACAAAACTGGGTTCTGTAGTTTTTCTCGGATTTTTGAGAACTTTTTAAGAAGAGATTCTCTGTTTTCTGTATTCTCGGGTTTTCGAGAATTAATGGAAATGATTGGAGATTCAAATTTTTGCTCTTAAGCTCTGTGAATGAGATTGGATAATGTTCTGTTATTGCTTTTGGGTTCTGTTGGGAATTTTCGGTTAATATGCTGGAATTGAATTCTTTTGGGAAGTTAAATCGGAATGGTTTCGGGTTTCGGGAATTTCGTTATCATTTCGGAAATGCTGTGTTGGCTTTGGAAAAATATGTTCTATGGATATATATATGAATTTCGAGTTTTGGAAATTATTTTGCAGGTATATCGGAAGCATTTCCCAGTTTTTGGGTTGACCGAAAACAGAGGGAGTGCTGCCGAAATTTTTAGAAAATTATAAAAATGATTTTCAAAGGATTTTCGGATAATATTTTTTTTTTATATTATTTTGGGCGACGACCATATTGGTCAATGGGCCCCAGCGAAATGCAAACGCACCGGTTCGTCCGGACGTTGAGGCAGAGTAGCTGTATTTGAAGATTGGACCAGTTCTGAGACATCTAATAATTTACAAATTTAGTTAAAATTTTATTATTTAATTTTTAGGTGATTTAAAAGGACTAACCCATTTTTCTCTTATTTAAATTCATGTATTAATTTGTAAGGGCATAAGCCTATTCTTTTATTTTCTGCAAAAGTTTGTAATCAGTAGGAACATTAGATTTGTGAATTCTGGGATTGAGTAAACGAGTAGGATTAATCAATAATATTATTAATTATTAATTAATAATTCATGATTTTCTCATTTTAAGAAAAGAAATTATATTTTTATTTAGTTATTATAAAACACCAATCTTTTTCCCAATAAGTTAATAAAATACCAAGTTTTATATTTAAATTGAAAATTACAAGTTTTCCCGAAAAACCTAAATAAATTGAATTTCTAAATTCAAACTCATTAGTAAACGTTGTGATGTTGTGTTAGTTAGCTAATAACTAAAATAGACTAGG
The DNA here is from genome assembly GCA_029216955.1 of Iris pallida. NCBI lineage: Eukaryota > Viridiplantae > Streptophyta > Magnoliopsida > Asparagales > Iridaceae > Iris > Iris pallida. The sequence continues at coordinate 2,053,035 of JANAVB010022594.1, forward strand.
AAAGACAAATAGAGATTGCAACTAGATTTTTCTGGTATTTGTATTTCTGAGATAAAGTTCCCCGGAATGTAGGATTTCAAGGAAGAACGTGACCTTTCGAATCCCGAAGTACAAATCTCGACCAATTGAAATTCAAGGCAAGTATGGTTGTGTTAATTTCAGTTTAATTAATATTAGAATATTGCATATTAAATACACAATTGTTACACGTACTCTCTCCTAGAGTAACACATTGAATCATTGCATCGGGATAATGGGGAGTAGTGTAGTTATCTATGATCAAAGCCCAATAGTAAATGAATGTGCGAGCTTACACCTCTTCACACGGGGTTAGGCCGGACCGTATCAATAGGATACAAGTGAATCATCCTAAACCGGTCATAGATACTGCATACTCAAATCACAATTGTTTTATAGTTGAAAATCATTGTTTCCAAAGTTATTTTAATATTTCAATTTTCTATTCATTATGCAAATTGTTATTTTCATAATTGTACTTGCTCCTTTCCTGACTGGATTCCCCACACCCAATAGGTCCTATTGATGACTCAGAGCTACAGATTAGTAGCTATTACGACCCAGAGCTGTATCCTGCTATGCTTCCAGAGGAGGTTCCTGATGTTGATGATGATACTTCTGCTTAGATGGAGATTTGTTGTCTTTTATTTAAATTAATGTTATTTTAAAAGTGGTGAACTCTTTTGTAATGAACAAGTTTATTTATCGTTAAATTAAATGTTGTGGCAATTAAAAATTTCAAATGTTGTTGGTTGACCTGCATATGGATTACAGCTTACTGCCGCCGTCTCATCAACGGTGCAGGCTGGGCATGATCCGATTCGACCCAAGTATTTGGGGACCGGGTCGTGACATGTTTTTAGTGGTGGCCCATGCAGGTCAACTAAATCAACAATTTAGGAAAACTAGAAACAATTAGGAACACTAGAACATCAAAATTGTCACAACATAGGACCGATTTATATATGATAAATATTTTTATAGACTGGTAGGTTACCTTGCTTATGCTTGCATCCTAAACCTTCCAGAGAATGACCACTGACAAAACCAACTCTGCTGGCGATGTGGTATCATCTCCGGATCGAACCCCGCCTCTTCAGTCAAGTCAGAGCTTTTCACCCAACCAGCTGATTGATCATCCTCACCAATCATCCAGTGAAGTTTTCCCCACACTGGCAAATCCTACCTCTCCTCTAACTGGGTTACTTTTCTTTGAGGAAGTACCCACTCATGTTGCTTCACCAGTACCAGAGAACACCTCTCAGATGGTTGCTCTATTTCAAGAAATCCTAGAGTATCAGAAGATTCAAGCTGAACAGATGGATATCTCGAGAGAAGTCATGAAGAATATCAACGACGCAACCTTAGCCATTTTAAACCAAGTTGGAGCGGAACCTCGTCCTAGGAGGGATACCCATGAGAATAGAAGATATTTGGGCCCTGTCCGACAACCATATTGCAAGAAGCTTTTGGCTTGTGCCTACTGTAAGAGACCTGGTCACCAAGCCAACATTTGTCGCAAGAGATTAAGGCAATGTTTGGTGTGTGGATCTGCTGAACATCAAGTTAAGGACTGCCTCTTATCTTATCATCGTATCGGAGCGTCTATTATGCCACAACCTCAGGACTCTATCCAACAGACCGTAGGAAGGGATGAAGCAGAATCAAGGATCATAGAAGAGGAAGAAAATGGAGATGCCCAAGCAAGAACCAGAACCATGAAGAATAGTACTTAGGACTGCTGAGTAGTATTATCTATTAAGAAGCTGTAACAAGATGTCCCTAGATCAATTATGAGAGTTTTATTGTAATTCTCTTATATGAATAAAAATCTTAGTTACATCTTCATGATAGAAGTTTTCCCTAATAGTTTCTGGATTACCCTATGCATAGAAATATTCCATTAACCTAGTACCTAGCTCCTTCCCTATGACTAAGTGATACTATAGAATCGACCTGAAGGAAGCCAAGGAAATGAAGGATTAGATCAATGGACTAAAGGTGTTGGGTTTCATATAAGACGGAGCTTCACTCTAAGAAGCATCAGTCTTGTTTGTATCCAAGAAGGATAAAACAATATGGATGAGAGTAGACTATCAGGGCACTGAAGAATTACTTTTTCTCGACTGATGATCTATCCAAGTTGAGTGAACTTAAGGGTTTTCGGAGATTAACTTAAGAACTGACTACCATCAGATTAAGATCATGAAGGAGTACATTCTCAAGACGACATTCAACACCAAATACTGGTAGTTGAATTTTTGGATCATGTCTCTTGGAATGATGAATACTCATGTTGTGTTCATGAATCTCATGAATAGAGTCTTTTATGAGTAATTGAATCAGTTTGTTGTCTTTTCTTTAGATAACAAAAATCTGATATACTCAAGGACTGAAGAAGAACATGAAGAGCATCTGAGAAATTTCTAGGAACTTTGAAGAAGTTTTTGGTAAGCTATCAAGACATGAATTTTCTTAGACAATGTGGTTTTTGCCATAATGTCACAAGAGAAGAAAATTTGATAGACTCTAGATAGATAGCCGCTGTGGAGAAGTCGTATATCTAAGTTCAATGGTTTCTTGGACTTGATGGGATACTACTGGAATCTGTGTAGGAATTCGCCAAGATTGCTGAGTCGATGATGAAGCTGACTCGAAAGAATGAAGAGTTTGTCTGGACGCATTTAAGAAGCTGTAGAAGAAGCTTACCAATCCTTGCGCTACCCGCAGGATCCGGTGGTTTCACCATCTACAGAGATGTCTCAGGAAAAGACTGGGTTGTATTCTTCAACAACATGGGAAAATAATTGTCTACATATCTAGGCAATTACGGACTCATGAGAAGAACTATCCCCACATAATTCGGAACTTGTTAAAGAGCGGAATATTGGGTAAACGAAGACGATTGAAGCTGATATCGATGGTTTGACCAAGAAGCGGCACCTAGACATCAGGAAGTTGGGCTGGAGAGCATACTGTCTGAAGATAGAAGGATGGAACTAGATGCTGATTCAGTGTCAATAAAGCTGCAAGTGAGCTCGAGTCTGAAGAACAAAGTCAAGAAGACGCAGTTTCAAGACAAGCACTTGTAAACTTAGAGATCAAGTGTTGGCAGGAACATTGGGAGTTTCTCTATTGCCAACGATGGAACACATAAATGGATTTTGTGTTAGGATTACTTTGTTCCTAAGGAGGGAAGATCACCAATTGGATTTTGTGGACTGACTGACCAAGTCAGTTCATTATGAAGTTGCTTTATTCACGAAAGAGTTGGCGGCAATATGCAAGAGACACATCTACCGGATTCATGAAGTTCCAACTGATAGACAATCAAAGAAGTCAATCTAGACGTTTGAAGACATGCTGAAGAATCTTGCCTCCTGGAATCTGGAGGATCTTGGAAAGATCAATTATCTTTGGTAGAGTTTTCTTACAATAAATACCCAGTTAGCATCAGTACAACATCATTGAAGTTTTGGATGTAGTTTTCGTACATAACTTGCATAGGACGATGTAGAAGAAAGAATACTGTTAGATCCAGAGAGAGTAACTGGCGCAGCAGAGGAAGTGAAGATGATCAGAGACAAGCTATGATAGACAGAAGCACTGGGCAGACAACAGTTGTCAACCACTGGAATTTGTAGAAGAAGGCAGTGTCAGAGAAACCAGTAACAAGCATAGTCAGAGGTGAGATGAAGATCAGGCAAGTTGAATCATTATTCCTATTTCTTTCCATACTCATCTGTTTCATTTTCAAATTTGACATTATGCTTGTTAGCCTAGTTTTGCGAGCTATTCCTTTTCAAGCTTGATCATGACATTATTATTGGAGGCCTCCATTAATATATTGTCTAATCAGAACCGGTGCAATGATGGTCTGATCAACCTCATACACTTTGGTTCGCTTTATATTTTATTTTGTCCCTAAATTGTCTCATCCATGATTACCTTTAAAAATTCTTATTGTTTGAACCTGAATTGAACACCATACTCGTGTCTAATTGAATTGTGGGAATCCTGTCCTACCTGTCCTTAAATTTCGAGGACGAAATTTTCTAAGGAGGGAAGGTTGTGAAACCCGTATTTTTAGTTTACTTCTAATTTTTTTATTTGCTAAATAAAATTTTGTTAGCATAAATTTTTTTCTTTAGAATAATGTTAGATGTTAATAATATTTATTTAAGAGTAAATTATTTTCCAAATAGTTAAACTTGGATTTTTGGCATGTCAGCCCGGACTTGAACCCAAATTTGAACATAAAATATTTTATAAATTGTACAAAAATTTTCTAAATAATATTTCCTTTAAAAATTTTTAGTTGTCTAAAATTTCCTAGCCCAAAGCCTTTAAATTTTATTGAAACCCATTGCTTTGGCCATTAGTTTCAATCCTGGCCCAAACTCATTATTTTTCTAAGTCCAATTGGACCTAACCCAAGCCAATTATAGGCTAACCTATAAATCTTGAATGGGTTTCAAACCCATTCGTATGTCTCAACCCATTAAGTCTATACTTACTCTTGGTATTGAAGACATATATTAAGTGTCTGATGAAGAAAACATTCAATAGCCTTTTCATTCTTCTTTAGTGTTGGGTGCTGTGAGTGGCCTTTGTGAACCGAAGAAGTTTTCTTCTTCTTCCCCACCCGTCGACCCCCTCGCCTTCCATAACCGGCCGACCATCAAGCCAGGATGGCACTCCATCTTCTTAAATGGTAACCTTCACTACCTATTTCCTATAAAAGGGGCTTTTCCCATCATTTTTTTTCCACACCATCACCATCTTCTTCATCCTCTTTCCAAATCAACTATTTTCCGGCGATCCCCTTCTCGATCCTCCCGGCGAACCACTGGCCGAGTTTTCCCGAGGCCGACGCCCCTTTCCAGCGCGACCGAGCCGCTTCCCGCGCTCCCGTCGACCCGCGCGGCCCCGCGTCACCGCCGCCCGCGCCGACCGGCGACCGCCGCCGTCCACCGCCGGCACCCCGCGTGGCCTTCGTCCGTCGACCCTTTGCTCGCCCCTGTCCATGTCCAGCACTGTCCGTTTTGCCGTTCGGTTCCGCGACCCAAATTCGGGATTTCCTTCGACTTCGGTTTGGGTATAATTTCTGGAACTCTATTTTCCTTTCTGTCGATGATGAATTCTCTGGTCCCCGAATCCTTCGGGATTTCGGTTTTCGACAACGTAATAGTTACGTTGCTATTTCGGCTTTTCCGAAATCTCGGAAATGATTGCTGTGGTTGTTTTCTGTGATTAAATAGAATTATTAGGACAGAACTGGGTTCTGTAGTTTTTCTCGGATTTTTGAGAACTTTTTAAGAAGAGATTCTCTGTTTTCTGTATTCTCGGGTTTTCGAGAATTAATGGAAATGATTGGAGATTCAAATTTTTGCTCTTAAGCTCTGTGAATGAGATTGGATAATGTTCTGTTATTGCTTTTGGGTTCTGTTGGGAATTTCGGTTATATGCTGGAATTGAATTCTTTTGGGAAGTTAAATCGGAATGGTTTCGGGTTTCGGGAATTTCGTTATCATTTCGGAAATGCTGTGTTGGCTTTGGAAAAATATGTTCTATGGATATATATATGAATTTCGAGTTTTGGAAATTATTTTGCAGGTATATCGGAAGCATTTCCCAGTTTTTGGGTTGACCGAAACAGAGGGAGTGCTGCCGAAATTTTTAGAAAATTATAAAAATGATTTTCAAAGGATTTTCGGATAATATTTTTTTTTTTATATTATTTTGGGCGACGACACATATGGTCAATGGGCCCCAGCGAAATGCAAACGCACCGGTTCGTCCGGACGTTGAGGCAGAGTAGCTGTATTTGAAGATTGGACCAGTTCTGAGACATTCTAATAATTACAAATTTAGTTAAAATTTTATTATTTAATTTTTAGGTGATTTAAAAGGACTAACCCATTTTCTCTTATTTAAATTCATGTATTAATTTGTAAGGGCATAAGCCTATTCTTTTATTTTCTGCAAAAATTTGTAATCAGTAGGAACATTAGATTTGTGAATTCTGGAATTGAGTAAACGAGTAGGATAATCAATAATATTATTAATATTAATTAATAATTCACGATTTTCTCATTTTAAGAAAAAAATTATATTTTATTTAGTTATTATAAAACACCAATCTTTTTCCCAATAAGTTAATAAAATACCAAGTTTTATATTTAAATTGAAAATTACAAGTTTTCCCGAAAAACCTAAATAAATTGAATTTCTAAATTCAAACTCATTAGTAAACGTTGTGATGTTGTGTTAGTTAGCTAATAACTAAAATAGACTAGGAAAGACAAATAGAGATTGCAACTAGATTTTTCTGGTATTTGTATTTCTGAGATAAAGTTCCCCGGAATGTAGGATTTCAAGGAAGAACGTGACCTTTCGAATCCCGAAGTACAAATCTCGACCAATTGAAATTCAAGGCAAGTATGGTTGTGTAATTTCAGTTTAATTAATATTAGAATATTGCATATTAAATACACAATTGTTACACGTACTCTCTCCTAGAGTAACACATTGAATCATTGCATCGGGATAATGGGGAGTAGTGTAGTTATCTATGATCAAAGCCCAATAGTAAATGAATGTGCGAGCTTACACCTCTTCACACGGGGTTAGGCCGGACCGTATCAATAGGATACAAGTGAATCATCCTAAACCGGTCATAGATACTGCATACTCAAATCACAATTGTTTTATAGTTGAAAATCATTGTTTCCAAAGTTATTTTAATATTTCAATTTTCTATTCATTATGCAAATTGTTATTTTCATAATTGTACTTGCTCCTTTCCTGACTGGATTCCCCACACCCAATAGGTCCTATTGATGACTCAGAGCTACAGATTAGTAGCTATTACGACCCAGAGCTGTATCCTGCTATGCTTCCAGAGGAGGTTCCTGATGTTGATGATGATACTTCTGCTTAGATGGAGATTTGTTGTCTTTTATTTAAATTAATGTTATTTTAAAAGTGGTGAACTCTTTTGTAATGAACAAGTTTATTTTATCGTTAAATTAAATGTTGTGGCAATTAAAAATTTCAAATGTTGTTGATTGTACCTGCATATGGAATACAGCTTACTGCCGCCGTCTCAACAACGGTGCAGGCTGGGCATGATCCGAGTCGACCCAAGAATTGGGATCGGTCGTGATAAGTATATAACAGGGCCTGTGACCGGCTGGGATAGAGGCAATATGTATACTAACGTTTTGGCCAAAATGAATAGTATACGATACGGCTCAACCCACAGTGAGGTTGGGGTTAGCGCAGACGAAAAACGAGCAAGATTTGGCTTTGGTCACAGACGTTATACTACTCCCCCAAGCAATCCCCAAGCAATGAGTCAATGAGTCAATAGTCAACATGTCAAGATAGCCAATCAGCGATCCATCAACCTATGTGGAGTCCGAGAGGGATCTACGGTGAATCAGTGTAACTAAACTACATGTATCTAACTGATGCATACATTTAATTATCAAAATAAAATACAGACATGGAATAGATATGAAACTTGCCTTGGTTGTAACCTCGGTGTGGAAGGTAACGGCTGGAAAGGTATCGTCTAGGGTCCAGGATCCGAACCTACATTTAATAATAATCTGTCCTTAGAACTTATTCCAAGATTAGCTAAAAGAGCCAATAAACACAATCTACGTTAATTATAAACATTTGCCGTTTTTATTTGAGAAAATAATAATTTAAATACATAATATTTTGGTAAAACTATTTTACTAGTATTTTATAAATAGGCAAAAAATAATGTATTTTGGAATATTATCAAAGTAGTGACGGTTTATATCGTACCTTATTTGATAGAAAATAGCGTAAAACTCAAAATTATTATAAAACTGATTTAATTATTTTCTAAATAACATTTACGAAATATCTTACTAATACTAATATTTAGTAAAGAAAATCATTTTCTAATAATAAATTACATAAAACCTCATTTTAGTAAAATTACGATTTTATTAGAAAAATACGTTATTAATTCTAGTTTTCATTCCATAACTTATTTAACAGAATAATGGTTAATAAAAAGAAATTAAATATATTTTTACCTAAAACATAAGTATATATATAGTTTTGCCTATATATCATTTCCTATATAAAAGTAGGTTTTTGCTATATAATTAATTATTGAAGCTAAATTTATCAATTAAGGATATAATGAAATTATAATTGAAATAAGTTACTACGACATTATTCATAATTAAAGTAGTCGATAATCTAATGATTTTATAACAATTAACGCTAATCATTAATGCTAACAATTATTACCGAAACTAAATAGGAAACTAATTAAAATAACTAACTGGCTATCCTGGAACAGAAATAGTTCTGTAAAATTAACAGAAAGTTGCGGGGTATACCGAACGCTGAGACGGAGCACCGAGGGGATGCCTCAGACTCGGAACGCACGCGGGCACGGGCACAGACATGTGCACGCGGATGACACGGAAAGAATAAGAGAATCGACGCGCGGAAGGCGCACAGGATAGCGGGACAGCGGCGAGGCCACTACTGGTACGTACGGGGCGGGGCGGACGGCTGCTGGCGCGACGGGGCCGCGCGAAGGGCTGCTGCCGGCCGGGGCCTCGAGACAACAACGGGGAGCCGCTGCCGGTATGCGCGGGAGCGCGCGAAAGGTGCTGCGGGGCCGAGAGTGCTGGCGGCGGTCGCCGGCGCTGCGGAGGCGGGGCGAAGTCGCTGGAGGGCCGGTGGTGCTGGCGCCGGTCTGGGATGTGCTGACGGAAAGCGTCGGCACGGCGGGGCTGTGGGAAGGTGCGGGGAGGCGGGCACGCGTCAGGGGGTTGGCCGCGAAGGGCTTGCCGGGTGGTGAGAGAGGGTCGGGGAGGGGGAAGGTGCTGGTAGTTGTGGGAGTTTGGGAGAGAAATGGGAGTGAAGAGAGGAAGGAATGGGGTGCTGAGTTTGGAATTGTGAGAGAAGTGAGGTGAGTGCTGGTAGTAAGGAAGAAAGGGTGTGGTAGAGAGGATTTGGGGGAAAGTGAGGTGAACATGGAGGGGAAGTAGGAGGGGGTTGAATGGGTGTGAGTTGTTTCTTTTTTCTTTTTTTATTAGAGGCAGGGTTTTACAACCTTCCCTCCTTAGAAAAATTTTGTCCTCGAAATTCCAAAGATAAGGTCGGGGTACAATCAAAATTACCTAGTCTTGATCAAAAATAGAATTTAAATCATCAGGCACGATCGAATTATCTAGATATAATCTGAAATAGAGTTAGAATATTGTTTTGATCAAAATCATTTTAGGCATGAGTGAAAATCTAGGTACAATTTAAATATGATCATAAAAATAGGAAAAATCAAATGAGGTCTCGTGAAACAGAAAAGACAAAAAGAAACGTAAGTCAATCGTTTATTGAAAAGACAGAAAATAATGGAATCTTCTGAGATGAGGGACTAAAAATTTCAAATCAAATTGGAATAGGGTATAAAGGTTTGTGACTCGGGAAAAATCAACAAGTTGTATGATAGTAGGATATCGAGGATGATTTAGAATGATATAGCTATGATAGGAATGTAATCAGACAAGATATTTTTATTGAGGATTGAGTGATGATCAAAGGGGATAGAAAGAATATCGTATTACTATTTCAACGGTCAAAAGATAGGATGTGCAGGAAAAAAATGACTTACAAGATAAAATCTTATTAATACACATGCAAAAACCAATCTCTAACTCGCTAAACTAGCTGAACTCTCAAGATCTACAGAAAACTAAGGCAGCTACCCAAGGTATTAAAACTAAATCTATTTGGATTTATAAATCATCTAAATCAAACTTCCATTCATCGTTGTATGTAACTCGTATGCCAAATGTATTTCAAATTTTAAGTATTTCTCTCGATCAAATCATTTTACAGACATCAATTTTCTATTGTCAGCCATTCTTCCAAAACAGACTACATCAAAGTCACAATCTTCACTTGTTGTAGTAAATCCTTAGAAAATTCTTTAAAGTTGACCCATGATCCATATTCAAGAATTTCAATTCTTGAAATCAATTGACCAATATAATCACTAATCAAATTTTAATCTTTAACCATGTACCTAACAATCGTTCTCATCCAAACACATTAGCAAAATATCACAAAATCTCAATCATTCTTACCATAACTAATATGAGTCTCCAATGTTTGGTAGAATTGCAAACCCAATTGTTCCTTTCCAAGGTTACATGCCAATAGTCTTATCTCAATTTCTCACTGCTTATTCTCTATCATTTCATAACTCTTCCTTTAATCATAAAATTCAAAATTGCCAAATACCTTCATTTGTTTGAACGAGGTTTAGGCACTAGTGAGCACCACCAACGGTTCTAACCCGAATAAGTCACAAGTTAAGATATACCACTCTCTCAAGACTAGCTTTCTCAAGGTATTCTTCTACCTTTCCTACCCTTTAGCTAACTAATATTGATCCCAAAGATGCCTTTACTAGAAATGAGATAGGTAACAATCTATGTTTCTCCCGCATATAGCTATCAACTATAAACATATAGTCATCTACAAGATGTATATCAACTATTTAATATATAGAGCTATCCGCAACTATCTATAACTTCCAAAATATTTAACAAATATAATCAACGTACTAAAGTTGAACCAGGAAAGAGATTGAGCCAATAGAGATTGATATGGTCCTAATAAGTTCTAGAAACATCAAGTGGAATTTCATAGGAAATCTATTCTTTCAGGCTGTGATAAGAGATTTATGAAAATGGAGACAACCGGTAGAAATGCAAATCCTCTAATTGGCAAAAGTCATAATAATTTGATGGTACTAAAATGTTGGAAAACAGTCCTAGAAAATCAAGTGGAATTCCCATATGAATCCTATAGAAATGATTTCTGAAAATTTAAACTAGTCGCTAAGATTATAAATAATCCAAAATTTAAACGAATCAAGACAATTCTTGTAAAGTTATCAATGGTAATAAGAGACCAAACATGAATATTTATAACAGGGATATAGTCTCAATAGTACCCAGAACCATACATATCCGAAGTCATTTTGCCTAGGGTTCATGCCCCGCCATTGTACATCTGGCTGTAGTGAACCTTTGGTTCCATGACTCAAATAATGATAGATCACCGAATCTTCTATCAACTTTATCCATTTTTTGGCTGAACAACATAGGAGACAAACATGATGCATTTAGGACATAGTCTCAATAATATCCGAAAACTTATGAACACCTGAAATCACTTCAACTTAGAGTCTATGCCTCGCCAGTGCGCATCTGGCTGCAGTAAACTCACAGTTTCCATAATTCAGATAAATGGCTGCAACGCATATGTGCGAAGCCATACTAGGTCACTGAATATTTTCTTAACTTTGTCCATGGGAATTTCAAAGGAGCTTCCGAAAAATTCAAACGAGTTCAAAAGTTCTAATCATATAGGAAGAGATGTAGATGTATGTTCTTCTAGAATCAAGAAAATTTATCAGGATAAATATGTGTTCCAGTAGCTCTTGAGATTTAAGAGATTGGTTTGAAGTCATAAATTGATCAACTTGATTATGACTAATTGAGTTGGACACAAGATAAGATAGAAGCATCAAAGCTTCGAGTTGAGTTGAAGAAGCCAATGAGAATATTCCCGACAAATCACTCAGAGGATACTGACATTTACCAAAATTATTTTGAAAAAAAATTTGTTATCCAAGGAAAGTTTGAGAATTTGCTAGGTAAGTTGGGTTAAAAGTAAGTCTTATTGATTCAAGGAAGTCAAGTTGAAATGGTTTAGCAAAGCCAACAAGGGAATAGTTTTAGAATATTAGTCATGATCTGAAGGTTTAGGTACAAATACAAGCAAGGTAACCTACAAAACTATAAGCAAGCAAAAATAGATTTTTAAATATAATTTCGGTCCTATATAATGTAACAGGGTAAATGTTATCTAAGTGTTCTAGTTATTTCTAAGTCTATTTTCCTAAAATCTTAACTAAACGTAAGTCAAGTCGCAGAACTGCATGATGGTCTAGACTAAGTTGACTAGACCACTTTACAGAACGGACCTGCATGGGCCACCACTAAAAATATGTCACGATTCGATCCTAATGTAGTGGATCTAGTCGGATCATGCCCAGCCTGCACCGTTGTGAGACTGCGACAGTAAGCTGTATCAAGTAGTGAAACAAACATGCAGAAACATCTAATGGAAATAAAATATTTTATTCAACTGGAAAAGTCTGAAATTAAAACATATAACAACAATATTCATTTTATTACAATATAATCTGAAAAGGAAAGTAAAGAAAGTGATAAGCCAATATTCTAGGGTTCAGGGGTTCCTGGTTCAGCCTCTGCGGGACCCAAGTCTGTCCTATAGAAAGTGCAGTAAGGCAGCTCATCTTCGTCGCAATCACCTAAAAATGTTGGGTCTCCAGTCAGGAGGGAGCAAGAACATATTTCATCCACATCTAGCAATTCTAAATTAATAATAAATGTAAAGTGCCAGACAGTTTAAGAAAAATATATTTTTCTTGTATTTAATAGTAAAAAGACCAACAAGTAATGATGTCAATGTCCAGAATGGTGCAATGCTAAGCTAGTGTTTGAGTATATAACAGGGCCTGTGACCGGTGGGATAGAGGCAATATGTATACTAACATTTTGGCCAAAACGAAAAGTATATGGTACAGCTCAACCCACAGTGAGGTTGGGGTTAGCGCAGAAGAAACGAGCAGAATTTGGCTTTGGTCACAGACGTTATACTACCCCCCAAGCAATTCCCAAGCAATGAGTTAATGAGTCAATAATCAACATGTCAAGATAGCCAATCAGCGATCCATCAACCTATGTGGAGTCTGAGAGGGATCCACGGTGAATCAGTGTAACTATACTACATATATCTAACTGATGCATACATTTAATTATCAAAATAAAATACAGACATGGAATAGATATGAAACTTGCTTTGGTTGTAACCTCGGTGTGGAAGATAACGGCTGGAAAGGTATCGACTAGGGTCCGGTATCCGAACCTACATTTAATAATAATTGTCCTTAGAACTTATTCCAAGATTAGCTAAAAGAGCCAATAAACACAAATCTACTTTAATTATAAACATTTGCCATTTTTATTAGAGAAAATAATAATTTAAATATGTAATATTTTGGTAAAACTATTTTACTAGTATTTTGTAAATAGGCAAAAAATAATGTATTTTGGAATATTATCAAAGTAGTGACGGTTTATATCGTACCTTATTTTAATAGAAAATATCGCGTAAAACTCAAAATTATTATAAAACTGATTTAATTATTTTCTAAATAACATTTACGAAATATCTTACTAATACTATTATTTAGTTAAAAAATCATTTTCTAATAATAAATTACATAAAACCTCATTTTAGTAAAATTATGATTTTATTTGAAAAATACGTTATTAATTCTAGTTTTCATTCCGTAAACTTATTTAACAGAATAATGGTTAATAACAAGAAATTAAATATATTTTTACCTAAAACATAAGTATATATAGTTTTGCCTATAATATCATTTCCTATATAAAAAGTAGGTTTTTGCTATATAATTAATTATTTGAAGCTAAATTTATCAATTAAGGATAATAATGAAATTATAATTGAAATAAGTTACTACGACATTATTCATAATTAACGTAGTCGATAATCTAATGATTTAATATAACAATTAACGCTAATCATTTAATGCTAACAATTATTACCGAAACTAAATAGGAAACTAATTAAAATAACTAAATTGGCTAACCTGGAAAAGAAATAGTTCTGTAAAATTAACAGAAAGTTGCCGGGTATACCGAACGCTGAGACGGAGTACCGAGGGGATGCCTCAGACTCGGAACGCACACGGGCACGGGCACAGACACGTGCACGTGGACGGCACGGAATGAATGCGGGAATTGACGCACGGGAGGCGCACAGGACAGCAACAGCGGCGAAGCCACTACTGGTACGCACGGGGGCGGTACGGAAGGCTACTGGCATGACGGGGCCGTGCGAAGGACTGCTGCCGCCGAGGCCTCGAGACAACAGCGGGAAGCCGCTGCCTGTATGCGCAGGAGCGCGCGAAAGGTGCTACGGTGCCGGGACAGCGCTGGCGGTGGTCGCCGGCGCTGCGGAGGCGGCGGGCGGAGTCGCTGGAGGGCCGACGGGTGCTAGCGCCGGTCGGGGATGCGCTGACGGAAAGCGCTGGCACGACGGGCTGCGGGAAGGCACGAGAGGCGGGCGTGCGTCAGGGGGTTGGCCGCGAAGGGCTGGTCGCGGTGGCGATAGAGGGTCGGAGAGGGGAAAGGTGATGGTAATTGTGGGAGTTTGGGAAAGAAATGGAGAGAAGAGATGAAGGAATGGGGTGCTGAGTTTGGAGTTGTGAGAGAAGTGAGGTGAGTACTGGTAGTACGGAAGAAAGGGTGTGGTAGAGAGGATTTAGGGGAAAGTGAGGTGAACGTGGAGGGAAGTAGGAGGGGGTTGAATGGGTGTGGTTGTTTATTTTTTTTCTTTTTTATTAGCTGTAGGGTTTTACAATAGCCATGATCACTTTCTTCAATGGCAAACTTGTAAATAAACCAAAGTTCAAAATGGGCTAGCATGATCACATTTTGATGTGTCCATATAATTTACCTTTCAATAATTTGAATGGGAGCATTTGAAAGGTTTTTTCTAAGGGCACCACAAAAATTGTTTGGGGGCAGCCCAAGAAGGTGGAGAATTTGCTAGGAGGCACCCAAATTTTGCTTGGGGGCAGCCCAACCCACCAAACCCTTCATTTCTTCTCATTACTCATTCTACACTCTCTCTCCTCAAAAAGAAAAAAAAGAGCTCTCTCCCTCTCCCTCTCCCAAAACTCTAATTTTTCTTCTCCACCACTCCACTCCCAATTCCTCCACCAAGATTTCTTCCACAACATTCGTAGATTCGAAGAGATGACACGCAAGTCAAAGCAACCAGAATCTAGGTACGTTTTTTCCTAATTTCTTCAAGAATTTTGTATATTCTATTTAAACCCTAGAATACTTTTAATTCTCTAATTTTTTTGATAAATTAGGTTTAGAATCTCTTTATGGTTCATGAAAGAAATTTTCGAACACTAGAAACCCACATTTTATCTTGAAATCCTAACCCTAGATTACGACAAACGAGCATGTCGTTTTGGCCGTACGGGTTGAATACAGTAGGACTGCCAGGCCTATGACAGTCCTAATGTAAATCAGGACTGCCACAGTCCTGGCAGTCCTCTTGTAAAGGAGGACTGCCAGGACTGTGGCAGTCCTGATTTACATTAGGACTGCCACAGGCCTGGCAGTCCTACTGTAATGAGATATGGGGGTAGGTAACTGCATGATTCTCATATGCGGGGTAACTGCATGTCCTATTTATGTTGGGTTGGTGAGGATGGTGAGTTCCGTATTTGTAATTAGACTGAGATTTTCATGTTTGTAGACTTAATTCACTTATACTTTCATTTACAGTCTCAAAAGGTGAAGGAATTGGCCCAAACACTCTGGAGAGGTTGCCAAAGTGACACTAGTATCGCGGTCGCCAACGAGGTTGATCGTATCAATGACGTGGTCGAGTTCCCCTTCATGAATAATAGGGAGTCTCGTTCAAAGGTCCGGCATGATATGTAGTTGGATGTGGAATGATCATTAGTTGGATGTAATCTGGATGTTTTTGTAAAGATGTTTTGTTGTTTGAAACTTGAAAGATATATTTGTTGTTTGGAGATTCTATTGTAAGTCATTGAATTAATATTTGTTTGCGATTCTAAAATTTCAGCAAAAGTGCTAAAATGGAGGTCCAAACATTATTTTTTTTGCGATTCTAAAATTTGAAAGGCCGTCTAACGATGAAGATGTTAATCTCAGTCTCCTCGAAGATACGCTTATTTGCGACAAACCGGGCCTCGTTTCGACCTTCCAGTCAAAAGTTATGGCCCTCCAAAGTTTCAACTGACCATAAAATGCACTAGAATGACCATTCTCCGTCTTAATTTACACGGAGAATGGCCATTCTCTGTGTAATTTAGCACGAAGAATGGTCATTCCAGTGTTTCAAACGCAGGAGAATTCATTCTCCGTCTTAATTTACACGGAGAATGGCCATTCTCCGTGTAATTTAGCACGGAGAATGGTCATTCCAGTGTTTCAAACGCAGGAGAATTCATTCTCCGTCTTAATTTACACGGAGAATGGCCATTCTCCGTGTAATTTAGCACGGTGAATGGTCATTCCAGTGTTTCAAACGCAGGAGAATTCATTCTCCGTCTTAATTTACACGGAGAATGGCCATTCTCCGTGTAATTTAGCACGGTGAAGGTCATTCCAGTGTTAAAACGCAGGAGAATGACTATTCTCTGTGTTAATTTACACGGAGAATGACCGTGCTAAATTACAGAGACTTACAAATAGGACTGCCACCCCCTGGCAGTCCTACACTGAATTAGGACTGCCAGCACCCTGGCAGTCCTAATTCAATGTAGGACTGCCAGGGGTGGCAGTCCTGATACTGGATGAGATAGCCATTCTTCGTGCTAAATTACACGGAGAATGGCCATTCTCCGTGCTAAATTACACGAAGAATGGCCATTCTCCGT